>JAPXFY010000018.1:70092828-70122828 GCA_030674185.1 Monoplex corrugatus
TATTCAGGGATTGGCTTGGGTTTGGATAGCAATAGGTCACAAGACCAACTGTGACATTAGTCAATAGGTCCTTGTAGAGGTCAGTCCAAAAAGCAATGTGAAAACCACATTTGTCACATCCCAATTTTCTTCACCTGGAGCACACCAAAAGGGAAAGATCGTGACAGAGGTTTTAGCCAGTTCAGGACACACGTTTATTGAACTTTTTCTGGATGACTGTGACGTAAGCTGCCATCCACAAGCATAAGGTCTTTTGAAGATCAGGTTTTCCAAGTTTGACAAGTAGCAGTTGGTTCTGCATTTCTGGCAAATGTCTGTTTCTCAAAGATAAAAGGATTCTGCTCTGGGCACTGAAATGTCTCTCCCCAATCTTTTGTCGATGAAGAGTATTGACACAGTAAGCCTGATCATCAGTTCAGCTCGTTTCTGTGCCTTCTGACGAAATTGTCTTCCAAAAGCCTTGTAAAGCATTGGAGTGTGGGTCTGCCGATTACCAAATGATGATGCTAGGCTTTTGCCAAAGACATTGATCAATGGAAAGGGGTTAGGCAGTAGTAGAACTGGCTGCTGCATTCTGCCTGGCCTGTGGTGAGACAAAATTACTTGATGCATGTGTGTCACTACACGTTTTAACCCTTTGACTCCTGCACCCTATCCACCAACAGCAAAAACTCAACTCTTTGACTTCCTCGCCCTATCCAACAGCTTCATGCAGGAAGCTGGTGGATGGGGTGAGGGAGTCAAAGGATTAAGTTTTTGCTTTTGCTGGCATGGCTGGCAGTACAAGATGCTGGTGGACAGTGTGCGGGAATCAAAGGGTTAAAAAACCCAAGCATCACCTGCTTAGGCAGTTATGGCGCAGTCAGTCAGCCGAGTCTGAAAAATACTTCAATAGTTTTTAATACTGGGCTAACCAGTGGCACCATATGTTCATGGGTCTAGCAAACTGCAAGAAGGCTTTTGTCATTTTGTCTTTTTAAATTTTAATTGGTCAGTGACCAAAGACTGATTCCCAAGCCAATCCCTGTTTTTAATTAATAGTTATGAATTATATACTGCTGTGAAAATACAACAGAATTTCTCTCCTTTTGTTTTTATACTGTCTCTCCCTCAAATCAGTAATGTCTATGACTGTAGCAAATTGCCATGAATATCTTTCTTTTTCACAAAAATTGCTTCCAGACCTTTGTGAACGTTCTTTAATAAACAATAATAATAATAATAATAATAAAGGCAATTTATATAGCGCTTTCCAGAGCACAAAGCGCTTCACATAAAATCAGTATATAACTAAATACAAATAGATACACCAACATAAAATTTAAACATACCGCTACTAACACTATATAACATAAAACATAAAATTTACGTTCAACAAGACATATTAACATAGTAAATTCAAATATTACTAAAAATAGTGACAATCATACAAAAATATTTTCTCTCTCTTTCTCTTCACACACACACACACACACCCACAACACCCACACACCAAACACCCAAAACACTCCCTCTCTCAACCACTCAGTTTCTCTACTATCAAATTCTATCACGCTTACACATACTCTTACTCATACTCTCACTCTCTTGCCCCACCCCAACCATACTCTCGCTCTCTACCGTGCTCCCGATATTCCTTGCTCACTCTCTCTCTCTCCCGCACAGCCTCTCTCTCTCTCTCTCTCTTCCTCTCTCCCTCTCTCTTGCTCGCATAAACATGCTTCAACACACACACACACACACACACACACACACACACACACACACACACACACACAACACACACACACACACACACACACACACACACACACACACACACACACACACAGAGAGAGAGAGAGAGAGAGAACGATGATCAGGGCTGAGAGAGAAGAGAAAGAGAAGATCAATGAAAGTATTGAGTGAAAAGATAGGTCTCAGACTAGACCTGGCAATCGTTTCAAGTTTTAACCCTTTGACTCCCACATTCTGTCCACCACATCCTGCATTGTCAAACCATGCTAGCAAAGCAAAAACTTAACCCTTTGATTCCCTCACCCTATCCACCAGCTTCCTGTTGGAAGCTGGTGGATAGGGTGAGGTAGTCAAAGGGTTAAGTTTTTGCAGTTGGTAGATAGGGTGTGAGAGTCAAAGGGTTAATAAGAAATGTTGATCAAACCAGAAGCTGACCAACTCATCAAAAGATGTTTTTTGGATGAAGACTATTTCTAATATGTACATACAACACATGATTATATAATCAAGGGTTTCTGTTACCAGAAAGATGTAAGTGCCTTCTTTATTCCTTTGGAGATACACTATTCTGGCAGGTAACCCTAGAATCTCATTTCACTAGAACAAAACTGACAAGAAAAGAAAAAAGAAATCCAGCATATAGTAAGGGAGAGTTAAGACCTGTCTTTGCTCCTGCATCATTGATTTCTATTTTGCTGACTTTTATTTTCAGTGCTTGACAAGGACAAGAAAGGCGTCTTGGTCTCTGCTCCTGAGGTATTTCAGCTGATGTTGAAAAAGTTTGGTGTCGAGTCAGCTGTCCATATGCTGGTGAAGCTGATGGATGAAGCTCCTTCATGAAAAAATATACAGCCTCTTTTCTCCACCCCCACCCAGTCTTCCTTGAAAAAAATGATGCTTGTTGGTGTGGTGGTTCGGTTTTTACCCATGATGTGCATGAATGTGTATGTGTTTGTTCAATATTTGTTAATATCTGTTCAAATGAGTGTTCTCAGGAAAAGAAAAAGGAAAGGTGTACGTGTTTGTGTGTGTATGAGTGTGATTGTGTGTGTGTGTGTGTGTGTGTGTGTGTGTGTGTGAGATCTTGAATAATGGCTTGTTTTAATTAAAAACAGATTGCTTAATCAGTCAATTAGGAGGCATGTCAAATTGGGATGGGGGAGAGGCTGCTTTCTGTGTGTTAATGCTTTTGTACATATTTTGAGTTTTACCCTAGCTTGACACATGTTGTATATATGTACACAAAATCTTTTAATGTTTTTTGTTATTTAATGTTCCGTGTTTTGCTTGCTTAACATATCTGTGGTGGGCCGTGACTATAGTCGTGAATGCCGAGCTTCATCTACTGCCGGGCCGCGTTAAAAATCGTTTCGGTGATAATGGTACAGAACTGGATGGCGGCTAAAAACTATTTAAGTAATAGCTTTATGAATAGCACAGCTAACTCAGCATTCTTTTTCCATTAAGTACACAAATTTTGGTGACAATTGGACTTCATTCAGGCCTGCTAGAGTTTTTTTTAACAATTACTTGAAATTTATTGGAGGCAGGCTCAAGCTGACCGGAAGTTCAGGCAGGGGCAGGGCCAGTCACAATAGTGTTAACTCTTAGCTTGCCACAAGATCTGGCCAATAACAAAAACTGGTTTGCCAGGGAATTTTCATTAAAAGAGGGTGTTGATGGAAAAAGTTTGGATAAAATTTTGAACTAATATAGGTTACAAGTAATTGTCCATTCATTTGCTAAATATATATGTTTACCTAAGTTAGGTCAGCATTTAATCCAGAATAGGTAACAACAGCATTGATCCTAGTTCATCTCACTAGGTCAAGAATGTGAGCTGGTGTCTTGATATTCCTCATCTTTGTAATCTTCTTTTCCAGATGTTTTTCTTTTTTCTTTTTGTAATCTTTTCCAGATGTTTTTCTTTTTTCTTTTTGTAATCTTCTTCTTTCCAGATGTTTTTCTTTTTTCTTTTTGTAATCTTCTTTTTCCAGATGTTTTTTCTTTTTCTCCGCTGAGGTATGTTGTACTTTTTTTTAGATGGTTTACCCTGATGTGACTTGACGCAGTTGGCTGGGCTTTAAACAGTAAAAATAATCTTCCTCTTCCAGAGTGGCATCAGACAGCAGTGTATTTTTATCTTCCAACGTATCGTGAGACAGCAGTGTATTTTTTATCTTCCAAAGTACCATCAGACAGCAGTGTATTTTTTATCTTAATCAAGCATTCGCTCTTATGAATCTTTTGAACGGTAGCTAAATTCATGTTGGGCAAAGGTGTCACCATTTTGCTTGCTTCGCAGAGTTCATACTCCATTATAACCAGTAAAATTGCTAGAGAAGGTCACTTCTGGTTACGTTTATGTTTTGCATTTCCCAGTTATTTTTGGAATCAAGAGTACCTGACAGGTGTAAAGCTACCAAGTTTATAATTCCAGAACAAAGAAAGAACTTCCGTGAAATCATTGACGTTCTGAAATGGTAATCATGGCGGTGACAGAGGCATTAATTATCTGCCATTGTGGAACGAATAGCTTGGCGCTCTGAAGGTTAATTGAAATGTAAAAAAAAAAAAGTCATCTGAGTGTTTTGCAAATGTCATTGTTCCATATTCTATCTTTTGTAAATATTACGTGACCTTGAAAGGGACAAAATCGGTACACTCAGGTGTCAGTTGTTCACTTTTGACATTGAACCATCAAACTTGAGTTTTGTTAGAAAATTTGTGCACTAAATGCATGGGTGCAACTTTTTCCGTTTGACGATGGAATCCGTTTTTTCAAAAGAGTCAGAAACGGAAAATCTGTTTTTTTGAAAAAGCTTCCAGCTGCCAGCCCCTGAACCCCTTCCAGTGGTTTTTTATAAAAAATTTTCAAAGTTGCACCCTTGTAAATATTCTAATGGGATCAGAAGGGTATACTGTTAGCATGGCTTGATCGTTTTGCTGAAGTAGACTGAAATTATTGCCTGTGAATGACTGAATGGTTTTGCTGAACTTGACGATAATACTGGCAGTGAATGATTGAGTAAAGAAAGAAAACCAATAGATTTTGAACAATGGAATAACATTTATTGTTAGATTTCTCATTTACTCGTCGTTCTGGTTTCTTTGGCAAAAGAATAAAGACAGAAAGACCCAGACTCCCTGAAGACAAGGTTCTGCATGTTTGAAAAGTTGTGTGTGTGTGGGTGGGCGAGTTGAGTAAGTGAGAGAGAGAGAGAGAATGTGTGTATGAGAAAACTGTTACTCGTGTGTAAGATAGTCTAATTCCAACTTGTTTCAGTCCATTTTGAATTGACTTCACTTTCCCATTTTTAAAGCATTCATCAGTCTTCCAGAAGAACACAACATAAAATAATGAGGAATGCTTTAATTTCAGTTCCGTTTTCATAATAAAAACATAAATGCACAAAAACACCAGCCAAACCAAAAGAAAACATATATCATGATAATATACAATATAAACACATAATTATACAAAAACACCGGCCAAACCAAAAGAAAACATATCATGATAATATACAATATAAACACATAATTATCATTATATACAGTGATTATGAACATCAATTGCAAATTCAAATTTACAAATCATATTACTTTACAAGGTATTTCACCTTGGCAACAATGAAGTGCAATTTCATTGTCTAAACAATGGGAAAATAGACATGACAATTAACTGGGTAAGATACCAGATTTCCAATTAGACGGTCTGAGTTTGATCCTGTCTGGGTACCTACTGTCTGATAAAGTGGATATTTTTCTGAACTCCCAGATCAACACGTGTGCAGATCTGGTAGTGCCTAAACCCTTTATGTGTATATGTTTGCAGAACATCAAATATGCACGTTAAGAGACCCTGTAAGTCATTTCAGTGTCCTGTGGCTTATGGAAACATGAGAACACCAACATGGACACCCGCTGCAGCTCGGGTATGCAGCAGACCACAGCCACATACTGTCTACACAGTGTGGGCAAAAGAACGTGCACCCATGTATCCAAGAAAAACTGGAAAGCTTTTTACACACACACACGCACGCACGCACGCAAATGAACCAGGCATTTCTGTCAAGAGATAACACCTACACATCATTTTAAATCAACAAATTGTCTCAAACTGATGACGCATTCTAATTCCAGTCCCAAAATTGAAAAGAAAAATTCTTCAACATAACATAGCCTTATCCACCTTTTCAGCCTAATGTGCACGAAAATAAGAGATCAGAATCAACCTAACTTAGTCTCATATTGTTACAATATATTTTTCCTTTTCTCAATTGTTCATCAGTTTACAATTTAAAGACAACAGTAATTATTACAAGCAACATTCTGTTTCTAATCATTTTCTGCTGAATAAAATGTTTCTTTTATCTTAAAATTACATTAATAATAATGCTCATACTGTTTTGTCATAAGAACTCAATGCTAAGATGATAATGATATTGTTAAATTATCTGTGCATTTCACCCAAAAGTATACCATACACAACTAAAACTTGGTAAGTTGACAGTAAAGTATACCATACACAACTAAAACTTGGTAAGTTGACAGTAAAAGTATACTATACACAACTAAAACTTGGTAAGTTGACAGTAAAAGTATACCACACACAACTAAAACTTGTAAGTTGACAGTAAAAGTATACTATACACAACTAAAACTTGGTAAGTTGACAGTAAAAGTATACCACACACAACTAAAACTTGTTAAGTTGACAGTAAAAGTATACCATCACACAACTAAAACTTGCTAAGTTGACAGTAAAAGTATACCATACACAACTAAAACTTGGTAAGTTGACAGTAAAAGTATACCATACACAACTAAAACTTGCTAAGTTGACAGTAAAAGTATACCATACACAACTAAAACTTGCTAAGTTGACAGTAAAAGTATACCATACACAACTAAAACTTGGTAAGTTGACAGTAAAAGTATACCATACACAACTAAAACTTGGTAAGTTGACAGTAAAAGTATACCATACACAACTAAAACTTGGTAAGTTGACAGTAAAAGTATACCATACACAACTAAAACTTGGTAAGTTGACAGTAAAAGTATACCATACACAACTAAAACTTGGTAAGTTGACAGTAAAAGTATACCATACACAACTAAAACTTGGTAAGTTGACAGTAAAAGTATACCATACACAACTAAAACTTGGTAAGTTGGCAGTAAAAGTATACCATACACAACTAAAACTTGGTAAGTTGACAGTAAAAGTATACCATACACAACTAAAACTTGGTAAGTTGACAGTAAAAGTATACCATACACAACTAAAACTTGGTAAGTTGACAGTAAAAGTATACCATACACAACTAAAACTTACCAAGTTGATAGTTCAGTCACTAATACCACACAGTCATAGCATTTGGGTATCAAAATAAATTCTGTAATTCGTTTACAAAGCGAAAACAACTTTTTTTTTTACAGGATGTACTGTTAAAAAAACAAAGCAAAGGTGAGAAATATCTTCCAACCTTTCCTGTTCCTGTCTAATCCAATCTTTGAATTCTGTCTGTTAACATCTTTAGATTTGTCTAAAAATAGGCAACAGAACCCACTCCCGATACATGCTGAACCTCAACCATTGTACTCCATTTATGTACAAGTCTTCGAAGTGATTGAACAGATAAGCTACCTCAGTACAAGATACAATTCAATATACATGTTGTCAGTACATCTGCTCCAGTCCATTTCTCACAATCAGTCCCAGTACAATTCTCTTCAATCAGTTCAGGTGCATTTCTCTCTGATCAGCTCCAGTCCATTTCTCACAATCAGTCCCAGTACAATTCTCTTCAATCAGTTCAGGTGCATTTCTCTCTGATCAGCTCCAGTCCATTTCTCACAATCGGTCCCAGTGCAATAGTGCAATTCTCTTTGATCAGCTCAGGTGCATTTTGTTCTTTTCAGTTCCAGTGCAATTGTCTCCGCTGATCCTGAATACGTTTCAACCCGTCTACATCCTCTTCACTCCCTCAGTCACATGCTCCACTGAAATTACAACGTGAAATGTATCAGAAAATTGCATGGTAATTCCTGACAGTAAATGCATAAAAAAAAACTTGCTTATCTTACTTTGGGGTCCCAACAAAAAAAAACTTGCTTATCTTACTTTGGGGTCCCAACAATCCCACTCACAACCATATGGTGTCAAGTTTTAAACACAATGAAAAAGAAAGAAAACCAATAACAAGAAGAGGACTATCTGAACAAATATATGTACTTAAACCCTTTGACTCCCGCACCATGTCCTCCAGCATTCTGCATGGTCAACCATGTTAGCAAAGCAAAAACTATTTGATTCCCTCACCCTATCCACCAGCATCCTGCAGGAAGCTGGTGGATAGGTTGAGGGAATCAAAGGGTTAATTTTTTTGGTAGCTGGTGGACAGGGTGTGGGAGTCAAAGGGTTAAACATAAACCAATCATGTGCTGACTTAAACATAAATATCTATTCAATAAAATGAGTGAATTTTCATGCAATATGAAAGTCCAAGGAAATTTGTGCTCAGTGTATCAATTAGCCACAATATACAGTGAGTTTATTACTATCACATCTGGGCCTGGTCAAAAGGGCAGAGACATATATCTGAGCCTTATCGATGCACAAGTGTAGATATAGTGACATTGTGAGAATCATGTCAATAGTCACAAATAGTGATAAGCCATATTTGCATCATCCACTGTCTATCCACATTAGCAGTCATTGTATCAATAGCATGGATGGATAAACGTGAAAATAAAAAAATAACACTGCCAACATTTTCACAGTATCTCTGACCTACCCATGTCATCCTTGGATGTTCTTCTCCCGATGCTTTTATCCTGTTCAGGAGGTCCCTGTTTCCTGCTGCCCTCACAGTCCATAGTCTGATCCGAAGACAGATCTCCAGATGATCCGCATGTATAGGCAGGAGGAGGGGTACACCAGCTGTCGAACATGGGTGGTGGTGGTGGTGGACATGGGTGATTCATCCCAGGGTGCATCCCAAAGTGTGGATATCCCATCATTCCAGGTGGCGGTCCATGCCTCTCCATAAAGGCACCCCCATAGTGAGGAGGAGGAGATGTGGTGGGTGGAATGGAGGACGTGGACCACAATCTGGACAACAAACACATAATGTAATGCACAGGCCGTCCCATAATCCTGAGGTCATATGGGAGAGAGGTCGCAGAGACCAACTTTTTCCTGAGCCAGCATTATGAGGGCTGTGCCCATCATGTGCTCCCACACTGCTGTACTTTTTTCAGACCAGAACAGGGTCAGGCTTATTTTCAGCTGGGTGGACTTATAGCCCCCACAGTTTTCCTTCAGTGAGATTTGCAACCATCAAAGTAGTAACTCTAACTCCACATCAACCAAGATGATATATTTCAAGTAAAACTTGCATCAAATGTAGAAGGACACAAACAAAAAAGGGGCCCATACGAGAACTATCTCAAAAGGAATAAAGAAGACAGATAGTTCATGTATGCACACTTTGCAATGCTAATGATGCAACAGTTTTTATGAGCTTTTTACATGAAGTATTTTTGCTGGCAAGATTAGTTCTTTTGTTTTTCGAAACATAGACCCAGCAACCATTAGCTGTGATATTTTGAAACCTACTTAATAGATAGGGAGAACATGCTGACAATGTAGCATCACAGTGACCTCCAAAATAATGCTTAGTCACTCAACCATGTCTTGTACAACATTTCTGCGTAATTAAACATGACTGCATTACAACTTCTTAAGCCAGTTAAAGAGACTAACTCCGACTCAATTCTGCCAAACATCTGTCCATAAATACACAAGAAATCTAATTTTCATGGTAATAGTATACACAAATTTTTTATTCTCCCCCATGGAAAATAATATCCTCTCTGACTCCCATGGGTTTCCTGGCATAGAGACTTCGACTGAATGTACCTGGGATTAGTGGTTTACTATTGACCCAGAATGAGTGGCACAGACAAACGCCACAGCAATGACACAAAAATTGGGACAGAAAAAAAATCCCCAACCATCTCACATAGCCAAATAAATACAAATGAAATAGTCAAAAATAAAAGGCAACACACAGCAAAGCTATGTTCATCGTTACTGCACAAATTCTAGAAAACACATAACAAAGCACATGCACATTGTTACCATACAAATTCTAAGTCCTAACCTTTTCCAGGAGGTGGGGCATCACTTTCACTCGAGTCATCCGTTGTGGTGTCGCCACTGGACCAGCTAGACATCATGTCACACTTCCCAGCATGCCGGCAGTGCCAACGCACCATGAAGCGACACAGCCACAGGAAATGCTCACGTTCCAATCCTGATGGCAGTGTTCTCTCCCCTTCCATCATCTCTTTGGCAACTCTTCGGGGAGGTTGGCGAGACAACTTTGCATGCCACTCCAGCAGAATCTGGTTCACAAACTCCTGCACTGTTGGTGAAATACCAGCCTGCAGTGCTTTTGCCTTGATTTTTGGGTTGTCCTTCTTCTTCTTGTGAAGCTGCTTCATGCTCTGACGTACGAACTTGCGGAATCCTCTGGGTATGTTCTGCCATGCCTGAAACGAGACAAAACAATGATAGGATTAGATATACACAAACAGTGATAATTCCGTTTTATGAGGTTTGTATTTGATAAAGAATGAATGCTGAAGGACATAGCAGACAAACCATTTCTGATAAAAACAAGAATTAAACATGCCAATAACAAAAATCTTGCAGTGTTCCATGCTATTCCACATGACTGAGTCACATTAAGGTGACCACACTGATACCAGCTGAACTCTACAAACTTCTCCACAGATGGTCATGTTTTAGGCAATCTGACAACACACAAAATAAGTTTAAATGACAAACTGCAAATACCTGAATCGTAATTTAAAATTGTAGGGTGATTAAAAGCCGTTGGGCAGTTTCACATGCATGTTAACTAAATATGCTTGCAATGACCTGGTCAATTCTTTGAGCCTATGCAAAACCTTACATGCAGGCGGAGTTTTCATATGGACACAAGATGTACATTCTATATTCTTCTAACTTTATTGGCTGCAACCCCCATCTGAACTTGTATGTATGCGTGGGCTCCACACACACACACACACACACACACACACACACACACACACACACACACACACACACACAGAGAAACATTTATATGGCCTCACTGTATACCCACCCAATACAGGCCAACATACACCATTTTTTGGGTATGGAATCTGGATATTTTCATGTTTCCATAAATTACTGAAGACTGACACAACTTACTGGATCATTAAAATGCACATATGATTTTATGTGTATACACATGAAGAGTTAAGGCACTAGCCACTCTGCACATATGTTCACCTGGGAGATAGGAAAGAAAAATCTCCATCCTTTAGTCACTAAGCACCATCACATAGGGCTGAAATGAGACCTTCCAATTGTAAAAACTGACTTTCTAGCCATCTTGGCTAACGTGCCTATCTATATTTTATATGAAATACAAAACTTTTATCAGAATAACTGGCAAATTAAGACTGGAAGTGAAAGACCATTTCCATTCCACAGGCTGACACTAAACCGAAGACATTAGATCCGTCCAGGCTATGAAAAAAATCTGTGACATGATGTGATCGTAATCTTCTGCCATGTATGAAAGCATCTATCAGACATGAAAAAACAACAAAAAAGAACAACAACAACACAGAGAAGACATAATAACACAGAAAAAAAAATGTAGAAGAATTTGAATCAAAAACATTATAGTTATCTGCATCAGTGTAGCAATGCTGTGAATGAGCAGAGAAATCTTTCAGAAAGTGGTTTGCTTTGTCAAGCGTACAATCCTGAAAGTTGAACTGATGCATTTTTATCAATAAACATGAAACAAAGTCACTAAGTGAGTAGGCCATATCGTTTTAACTTTAGTTTTTACCTTTTTTCCACTGTCCGAGTCCTCAGAGTCTGAAGATGAGCTGCTTCCTCCATGTCTACCTCCCCTCCTTCCATGCCTGCCATGTTCGCCCCGTCGGCCAAAACCTCGTCTTCCGTGACGGAATCTACCAAAGAGACCTTTAGGACCCCGTGAACTGTATCTGAAACAATATAGAAAGGATACAGTCAGTAAAGAGTGACCTTCATAGTTGCACTGTTGTGGTACATAATCATAATGCAAAATCATATGAAACAGGATTCATATGAACCAAGACTCTAGTTTAACTAGAATTGTAATAAAAGAGAAACATGCAATGAAGGTAATGAAAAAAAGAAGAATTTATTTACTAAAGCTCTGTTTTCTTAACTGTATTATATTCACACAACACACAGTAAGTATTTGAGTCTGCTGAGTATTACAAGCAACACACAAATGACCAATTCAAAGTAAACTAAAACTGGAAATAGTGAAAGGCACACTCTTATTCTTAACAAATATAAATTCATCTTGTACATGTCTCATATTGTTTATAATTTAAGAGTATAATTCAAAAACAAAACAACCGTCCTGACCACATTACATATCAGCTTGTATAAATCCAAATTACACACAGAAAAATAAGTTGTATATCAACATGAGTTCCTAAGAAGATCACATGTGAGAGTAACAGACCTGCTGCATGTCCCGTTATTCAATTTCGGAAGATCACATGTGAAAGAAATGGAGATGATTATGAATAAGACAAAGTGGCTATCAACTGTTAAAGAAAATACGGCTTAAAAAAATATCTGACTCACACAATTTTCATACACAGAAGACGTTCTTATACTGAGATAGTTACTTTATGGTAACATTCTTTAGCATATTAAGAAAGAAAGCATTACACAGACAGTGTGCTGGAAGCAATGTCTCACCTTCCACATAGTCAGAGGCAGCACCGTTGCCCTGCCGCCAAAAGAAACGAGTCACGAAGAGATGAAGCCATCGCAGATACACTGGGGGCACACCTTCAGGAGCTGTCCCCATCTCCCTCTCTGTCTCCATGCCCATCTCTCCAGCCTGTCCCCCTGAAGATGCAGTATAGCTTCCTGGATGGCTTTTGTTCAAATATGTGAGGAGCCATTTTGGAAAATCAGGACCCGTGTCTTTAGGCAGCTTGTCCCCGACTGTAGTCAGCGCCACTTCAGCGCCCTGTCTGTACCAGACGTGTACGAACTGACGGACCCAGCTACGGAACTCTCCTGGCACCTGCAGTCGCACTGTCTGGAACTGCAACAAAACATCAAAAAGCAAAAGTTAAAAGCATGTTAGGTTACAACAGGTTAAACAAGGTTGTCCTATATAATACTAAAGTGTAGGGGAATTGAGACCTCAACTTTACTCCAAGCCAGCATTATCAGGACAGTGCTCATCTCTTCTCCCTAGCTGCTTTATTACTTTTACCTTACTTTGGAGAAAGTCAGGCACCCATTTACAGCTGCACAGACAGGATGCCACATGCCCATGTTATGTTCCATGTGCATGACTTGCACCTGTACCCATTCATGTAACTGACCAGAAGACTAGTGCTCTACTACCTCTACATCAGCCAGGCCTCAACACAAATATTTTTTCACTATTAACCCTTTGGCTCCCGCACACTGTCCACCAGCATCCTGAATCGTCAGCCAAGCTAACAAAGCAAAAACTTAACCCTTTGACTCCCTCACCCTTTCCACCAGCTTCCTGCAGGAAGCTGGTGGAAAGGGTGAGGGAGTCAAAGGGTTAAGTTTTGCAGTTGGTAGATAGGGTGCGGGAGTCAAAGGATTAAACAAAAATGTTTTTGTCTAAAACTCAGATGCATTATAACATGTAACATGCTAACGATGAATTATATAATTTATAATACATATTATATACGCAAAATCTTGATAAAATCAAACAAGCGCGTATGATTTACCAAATGAATAAGACAGATCAATAGGTACACGAAACTTGTGGATTTACCAACATGTGAAACAAATTCTTCAATAATAATTTTGGAAATGAACAACATCTGCTGAGTGAAAGTTCATGATGTGTCACTATCAGCATGTGAAAGTTGGTTGAGGCATCCTTTCTGAGTCTTCCACACCACCCACACACACACACACACAACACCACACACACACATACACATCACACACACATACACACACACACACATACACACACACACACACACACACAGAGGGACATTACAGTAGGTGGATCTAGCAACATAAATGACATCAATATGACAAAACACAGAGACAAAGAACACACTCATCACAGATACACGGATGACCAACTTCCATCTCAAAACAAAAATCCAGCAATTTCATTATCAACAAGCCAAAACCCACCCACACAAGGCCAAATTCTACTTATGGCAGTTATCATAACTGCCAGCTGGGAACAAACTAAACAGTGATAATGGCAATGATGGTGGTGATGACTGGCATTGACAACAAAGCAAACAGCGATGATGATGACAATGATGATGATAATCTACTGTAAGAACAAAGTAAGCATTGATGACTTAAAGATGATGACAATGATGATGATGACAATTACCTACCTCTTTGTCGTTCTGCTGTTTAGCCGCCATCATCTGATGCTTCATCTTCCATGGGCCACGTTTGAAAAGACCTTTCCCCTTCCAATGCCAGTCATGTCCACCAAAACCTGGCCATCCAAAATCGAGACCTCCCTTCCACCCACCCTTCCACCCACAGCGACCCATATGCTTCCATTTCTTCCACACACAGGGTCCCATGAAAGGTGGAGGGGGTGGAGGGGGTGGAGGAGGTGGAGGGGGGCATGAAAAGGTCCTGTAAACTGCCAAGGACAATGAGGGGGTTGCGGTGGCTGGAAGCTGGTGCCAGGTTCAGTTCTTGGTCTGCTTCTGGAATCTGCAGAAAAGAACAGAAATTGGTGAGTATTCTGGTAAGCATTCTGCAAGACAAAAACACTACAAATACATGTACCTCCATTCTCAGGCCTGGAAAATAACAAAAATTTCAACTAGCCAGTATTTTCACTAGCCCAATGTTCCCCATAAAAATAGTAAAATTCATAAATACATCTATTTCAGTGTCCATTTATCTATCAACAGTGGAGTCCAGCTAAAATGAACCTGCCTACAATGGATTTCTGGCAACAACATAATATTTTTTATTGCTGCTTCCTTTCCTTTCCCTCTTGTAAAATAGTCTATACTGAACAAAATCTGTCATCACCCATCACAAATTCTTCTCCATATCATTATCAACGAGATGTTGTTTCCCAAAGGCCAAGATTGCTACGCTAATCTTGCCCTATAATGATCTAGCATCCAAGACCAGCACAATACTGCCTGTGCACCACAGCCATCAGTGTGACATAATGCCAGCTGAGTGTGTGTGGGGGTGTGTGTGCGCGTGTGCACGCATGTATGTGTGAGTGTGTGTGTATGTGTGTGCGTGTGTATTCTTCAATGACCGAGACGTTAAATTGATTAAACTGACTAAAACGTCACAATGATGTATAGAATAAGCAGTGTTGCGAATAATGTCTGACTTAAACTCCTTCAGCAAGGCAACAAACAATCAGTGCTGTGTAAGTCACTGTTTGCTTTTTTTTTTTTTTTTACTAAACTAAAACAACTGCTGTCAGGAAAACATATTGCTTTCCTTTGAATTTCATTGTAGACTGATTCCACTGTAAATATATGTGGCTATCTTCCTATATGCTGATGAAAAACTCGGCAATTTGTACTGTACAAAAATTAATCAATCAGTCAAGAAATTAATGAGCCACTCTTACAACAAAGATGCTCAAACTTCGTTCTGGAGATATTTGGGGTGGCAGAAACAGAAGGTGGTCCAAGTGATAACATGGACAATGTATGATACATGTTACAGTCACTCAGATGTTGTTCTCCAGCATTACGTCCACTCTCTGTGTGAAGTGTCAGAAAGAACAAGAACACATATTCATTTTAAGGGTTAGTGACATAAGCACACTATGCTTTTTTTTAAAATCCAGCTCTCACTCACACAGGGTATACAGTGCAATACCCATAGAAAATTGACATATTATTACAAAGGAACAAAACCATAAAGAAAATACAAAATTGGAGATAAAGAAAGAACTCTTTAATTCAATGAATGTATTATTAAAAATCATGAAAAAGGTAAAAATGTAAGATGGTGAAGAAGTTGTTTACAACACAAAACAGACGATCAGACCATTTTAGAATGGGCAGGTTGGTTCTTTGAATAGAACATGGACTCACGGTCTGATATCCTGAGTTTAATCAAAGCCTACAACACTCAAATATTGGTTTGTTTACAACTTGTCCAAATAATCCATCATTCTGATGGTGTCAGCTTAAGTGTTCCATAGTTCCGTCCCCCCTCCCCATTTCAAGACCTTGCCAGCGCATAGGGTTTTGTGCTAGGCTTAAGGAGCCTGTCATATAACTGCCAGCAGATTTGGGTGAAGCGCAATACGAAATTGTGGGAATCCCTGTAGAACAAGCCCCAAACATGGCGATCTAAACAAATGGGGAAACAAGTTTGTGCTTTTTTTCTGATTTCAGAAGTTCACTGTGAATCACTGTAGTGATTGCAGTGTCTTGTATCAGTCGCACAGGCACGACAGCAAATAAACAACATTTAGTTATTGAGAGGACTCTAGATGTTTGATGAAAACTTTAGCTGAATGGGAGAACTGTCACTTCTTAGTACATAGTCAAATGAATAAAAATCATCATGGCTCCATTCACGGAAAGGCCACCCTCCAATCAGCCTCCTTTTTGAATGACACAATTTTCAATTATGATGGTGACTACCTGATCGTAGCAGAAAAAATTGCATGACAAGATCAGAAAAAAGAAAACAAAATATAATGCAGTAGGCGGATTTGTCACTCACCAGATGGACTAAAAAAACTCAACCACCAGCTTTTTTACTACCCTCAGGTGACCAGGCGAGCAGATTATGCCAGCCCAGCATCCCCAAAGAAAAAAGAAATGGAGAGGAACGGCTATGAACAATATTGAAAAGAAAGGATTTTTTTTCTAAAAAGTGATGAGAAGAGGTTGGGGGTGGGGTCTTATATTGGAGACATAAAGAAAGCACACACACACACACACACACACACACACACACACACACACACACACACACACACACACACACACACACACACACACACAGAGAACAAGGGGCTTTCAATGTCAGACTGTACATGGGAAAGTTTCTAGAATATTTACCTTCCTGAACTCGAGGAGTATTGATGATGAAAATCCTTAAAGTGTCATCATTCATGCTGTTTCCTGCATGTCGTAATTCCTCATCTGTTGAGAACTGCACCAAGTCATCATCTTCATCTGAAAATAAAAAACATACAATACAATAATGATAACAGAAAAGAATGCATACACTTACACATACAGACACTGAGCACAAACAGGCAAGCACAATGATGATAATATTAATAGGCTACTAATAAATATGGTAAAAGTAACAATGATAATAATGTAAGGACTATTCAGTTAAGCACAGCATAATCTTCATGACAATGACTTGGAATAAAACTGTACAATTTTGTAAGTCTATAACATCTTGACAAAAATACATAAAAATCCAATCATAAGTTCACACACACACACATTTATGTTCCAAAATTTAAAATAAAATTTTCAGTTTTCATTGGGGCAATTGTATCTATATTTACAGCAGATTTAGTCGCTATAGTATTATACAAGTGTTGCATTATCTAGTAAACCTTAAACCTGTGTCTTTCAAAGTAGTTCTCTTTGTTGACTCAAAATCTGTACTATATGCCTTACGGTCTTTTGATGCACACACAAGATCTGATTTAATTACTGAAGCAAATCATCTAATACATCATTTAAGGATAAAAGGTACAGATATCAGTCTATACTGGGTGTCTTCTCACTTTGGTCTTCACGGCAACGAAGTAGTAAACAGAGCAGTTAAGCAAGATGCACACAATTCTAATAATTCTATAGAATTACACATTAAAAGAAGCTTGCAACTTGCTAGAATCAGTCTCATGGATGCAATTTCATGAACATTTAAATGAAAAGTTTGTGTCACAATAATGATTTATAAAGCTTTTCATTTCAAAATGTATGTAAGAAAATTGCAGTATTTTTCTATAGGCTACATCATTTGAAATCGATTGTTGCTATTCATTTTCATATTCAGCTAAATGCATTGAAAACAAGATATTCTAAAAATGTCAAGTGTATTTGCTGTGAACACTTCACACTGTTTCACTATTTATTTTACTGCAAAATACTAGGTCCTTTTTTTTTTTTACCAAGAATGTTTACACAAGAAAATTTTTCTCAAACTCACTGTAAAGAAGTAATATCAGATCAATCTTTGTTACTAAAATTTCAGAATATTGGTTCACAGCCTTGGTGCGCCTCGCGCAACTCGCGCACCATATGACTGTGATAGGCTGAAACTATGCCTTTTTAATGCTCAGTCAACATGCACTGATGGCAAAGCCGAAGTCATTGCTGATTTTATCGCAGATGAGCATGTTGACATTGCTTTTATCACAGAGACATGGCTTAACCCCCTTGGTCACGAACCTATACATGCTAGCCTCACTCCAAGTGGTTACAGGCTTGCTTCTTTCCATCGCTCATCCCGAGGTGGCGGTATCGCCATCCTCTACAACGACTCACTCCATTCCCGCCTATCTTTCTCGCAGTCTCTGCCTTTCTCCCATCCTTCTTTCGAGCACGTTGAAGTATCCTTCCAATCCACCCCTCACCCCATCACCTTCTCCTGTGTCTATCGACCCCCACCTAGCTCTGCCAACAAACTCACCACATCCACGTTTCTCTCTGACTTTGACCAATTGCTCGACCACTACTGCCTCTTACCTGGAAATCTCATCATTCTAGGTGACATCAATGTCCACTATGACAACACTCACCGTTATGACACAAGACATATCATCAACTCTCTGTCCAATCACAATATGACTCAACACATTTCTGAACCAACCCATCAAAAAGGTCACATTCTTGACTGGATCATTTCTCGTGATCACCACAATTCCGCTACTGACAACTGCTTAGTTCTTTCTACCCGTCTAACTTCAGCCCTTCCATCTGACCACTCTGCAATTCTCTGTTCTCTCGACATTTCTCCTCCTTCCCGTACCATGCGCACAGTGACTCGACGCAATCTCAAATCTATCGACCTCTCCACATTTTCATCTGATGCCTCCCGTCTCCTTTCTGAAAAGTCACATAACCTAGCCGATGAATTCTATACTACTCTCCACCATCTTCTGGACACTCATGCTCCAGCCACAACCCGTCTTTTACCTGACCGCCCCCCTACCCCCTGGCTCACTCATGAGATCGCCTGTGCAAAACGTGCCCGCCGCAGAGCAGAGCGCCGCTGGCGCAAATCCAAACTCACTGTACACAGGCAACTTTTCCAAGCCTCTAAAACAAAAGTATCCACCCTCATTGCATCAGCAAAAACAAGCTATTTCCAAACCAAAATCCTGAATGCCTCTTCTTCAAAAGAACTCTTTACAACCATGAATCATCTCCTTGGCACACGAAAAGATTTACCTCTCCCAACAAAACATACAAATGAAGAACTCCCATCTGTATTCTCCAACTATTTCACCACCAAAATACAAACTCTTCGTGACAGGCTTGACAGGACACCCTGTCAACCATGCCCACCTGACCCTTCCTTCTCTGGCACACCTCTTACTACTTTTACCCCAGTCTCACAAGAAGAAATTCTCAACACAATCAGATCCATGTCGTTCAAAACCTGCGAACTGGATCCTCTTCCAGGTTCTCTCTACGCCGACTGTCTCCCTACTCTCCTCCCATTCATCACTGACATCATCAACACTTCTCTTCAAACTGGAACTGTCCCAGATTCTTTCAAGTCTGCTATTGTTCACCCTCTCCTCAAGAAACACAATTTAGATCCAAATGAACTGAAAAATTACCGGCCTATCTCTAATCTCTCTTTCTTGTAAAACTCCTTGAAAAAGTCGTCCTCAACCAGCTGAACTCTCACCTGTCTGCCAACAATCTCCTCAATCCTTTCCAGTCAGCCTACCGCCAGTGCCATAGCACTGAAACTGCCCTACTACACATTCTCAACAATCTCCTCCTTGCAACTGATACTGGCAAAGTCTCTCTCCTCACACTCCTTGATCTGTCTACAGCCTTTGATACCATTGATCATGGTATTCTCCTTTCTAGACTTCATCATACTTTTGGCATCTCTGACATTGCTCTGTCTTGGTTCACTTCATACCTATCAAACAGAAAACAAACCGTTCTCATCAATGGCACTTACTCTCAACCTGCATACCTGACCTGTGGTGTTCCACAAGGATCTGTCCTTGGCCCTGTTCTTTTCACTCTTTACACCTCCCCCCTGTCCACCATCATCAACTCCCATTCTATAAAACACCACTTCTATGCTGATGACACCCAACTTCAAGACAGTGACTCACCTGATAATATACAGCGCCTGTTGACTCGCACCACTGAGTGTTACTCAGACATTAAGAACTGGATGACACACAATAGACTTCAGCTTAATGACGACAAAACAGAAGCTATCCTCATTGGCACCCGTCAGAAACTTTCTCAGCTGCCTCCTCTTTCTCTCCCATTATGTAACACATCAGTCCCAATTTCTGATTCAGCTAAAAACCTTGGTGTCTGCATTGACTCTACCCTCTCCATGAACAACTTTGTTTCTCAAACTGCCAGATCCTGCTACTATCATCTCCATCGTATAAGGCTGATCAGGAAGTATCTCTCTGTCGAAACAACTGCAAAACTCGTTCTCTCCTTCATAATGTCTCGCATTGACTATTGCAATTCACTCCTGTCTGGTCTTCCTGCCTCCACCATTCACATCCTACAGCGCATTCAAAACAATGCTGCACGCCTTGTACTCAAAAAGAAAAAAGCTGACCACATATCTCCTCTCCTGGCACAACTTCACTGGCTCCCTGTATCAAAGCGCATACAGTACAAACTAGACACCATGTGCTACAAAAGCCTCAATAACGCAGCCCCCGATTACCTGTCAAGCCTACTTGAGATCTATGTTCCCTCACGTACCCTCCGCTCTGCCTCTGATCCTCTGACTTTTCGCTTTCCACGCAATAAGCTCAATACCTATGGTCCACGAGCCTTCTCTGTTTCTGGTCCACTCTCCTGGAACAAACTTCCTCTCTCAGTCCGTCAGCAACCTACTTTTGTCTCCTTCAAGTCCGCTCTCAAAACTCACCTTTTCTCCTCCGCATAAAATCCTAACCTCACTCAACCCCCCCCCCCCCCCCCTCTGCAGCCTGTCTCCGCTCGGAGGGAATCACATGGTTATAATATATAATTGTATATGCTATGCTCTCTATAATTTTCCATTGCTTTTATTCTTGCTTTTATTGCTTTTATTCTTTCTCCCCATTTATAGCCATGCGTGTGTGTGTGTGTGTGTGTGTGTGTGTGTGTGTGTGTGTGAGTGTGTGTGTGTGTGTGTGTGTGTGTGTGTGTGTGTGTGTGTGTGTGTGTGTGTGTGTGCGTGCGTGTGTGTGTGTGCGTGCGTGCTTGCGTGTGTGTCGGCTTCAGCGCTTAGATTTGATTTTATCAAGATTTTGCGCTATATAAATATTGTAATTATTAATTATGTTAATGCATTACTTTAATTCAGTTTATGAGTTTGTATTTAAGCGTTACATTTTCCCTTCCCATTATCGATGTTGTTACTAGTTAGTCAGTGTTAAGTTCTCATTCCATTTTTCTATTCTCCCACCTACTCAAGTCTCCATCTCCACTGCCCCCAATCTAACCCGCCCAACTCTCACCCTCAATCCCCCCCCCCCACACACACTCTTATGGGAAAAGGATTTGGCTAATACTAATAGAATACCCCTACCCCATCTAAAAAAAAAAAAAAAAAAAGAAATTACCAATAACCCCTATAGACCACGGTGTGTGTGTGTGTGTGTTAGTGTGTGTGTGTGTGTGTTTCTGAAAAAACAGCCGCCCATTTTCTTATGTCGATTTATGTCGTTTCAGGTGTCTGAAAACACACACACACACACACACCACACACACACACACAGATCACGCAAAATGACAAAGTAAACAACAAACTTCACCGACCTTTCCAGAAGAGCGAGCAGTGGAGTGTCGCGGTGTCCACATTGAACACCGAATGGATGTGAGCCAGCAGACTCTCGAATCGCCCTCCCATTCCCATCCTGTCTTCATGATCAACCCTGAATCGACGTATCTCTGTCCGCCCGTTCTCCAGACCATCTTTCAGCAGGATGGCTTTCACTTGCGTAGATTGAGCAGACATAGCGGCTTCTGCGTTTTCCTCAGTCTCGCTTATCAGCTCTATTTGCACACTGTCTGTGGTTTCAAGTAAAATTTCGAACTCTTCGTCCGTGGTGACAGCTTGAGAGTCAGGCAAAGAGACTGTAAAGAACAGTCCTTTGACTCAGGCAAGATTGTTTCTTAACGATAGGCTAACAACGTAGACCGTTCGTGTTGTGTGAAATAAGCGTGGTCTCCCTTGGTATGTATTTCTTCTCTTGTCCTATGTTGTCTGCGTGGCTTCGCTTACCGATGTAGATCTGCGTTGCAACGGGGCTGGGTATATATAATTTGCCGCCCTGCTACCAGAATCCGATGAAAGAATGGTGCAATCACACTTTCGCCACACAGGTGATGACTTGCTCACATTTGCCACGTCACCTACGAAAAAAGAAGGTTCACCTGCGTGGCCTCTGTTTGCCATGCGCGATATGACACGCAGTCGTGTGATTCGCGATCACGTGCGGACAGAAATAGCTCACAACACAGCTAGACCAATCATCGAGAAGCAAACGACCTGCGTAATTATGTGACCCTTTAGTCACCCTTACCAAATATGGCCATGTTATTGCAGCCACGCAGCTTTCCGCCTGTCGCTTGTCAACTTAGTTGTCCCGCACGCTGTGTGTTCAGGTTAAATTGTTGGTACTGTTACGGCCTTTTCCTGTAAAGAAGGGGAAATTTTTGATCAAATGTTTTTGAATAAATAACAGCAACGACACAAACCAAGGCAAGATGAGACGATAAAGCGAGGTCCTGCGTGCAGCGCGCATTCAACGCACGTTCAAGATCTGGCAGCAATAAAGGAGTTGTCCTGGGCAAAAACAGTATGAGAAATCATACTTTTAAAGGTACTATAAAACAAAAATACAGAAAAAGGGGATGTGCTGCATTGAGGCAACATGCTCTCCCTGGGCAGAGCAGCCTAAATTTGATATTGTAAATTCATTGTGACCTAAAACACACACACACACACACACACACACACACACACACACACAACAAAACACACACACACAACACATATATATAATACACACACACACACACTAAACTGTGACAAACAAACAAACCAACAAACAAACAAGCAAACAAACAAAAACTAAAACCCAAAAAGAAAAACAGCAAAGGGAAATGAAAAACAACAACAACAACAACAAAACAAACAAACAAAAACAAAAACAAAACACAAGGGAAAATGAAAGAAAAACATGATGGTGTCAAGCTGTGCTACAAATAATCATTCCACTTCCACTTTATCTCTGATAGGAAACACGAAAATAACAAACACACTTACATATATGTTTTCAAAGAAGTATATATATATATATATATATATATATATATATATATATATATATATATATATATATATATTATATATATATATAATGTCTTTATCGTGGTTGAAAATGTATAAGATAAAGTATATAAAAAAAAGTATGAAAATGTGTGTATGTATTCTGTCAAAAATGACAGCAACGACACAAATCACGGCAAGATGAGACGATAAAGCGAGATCCTGTGTGCAGCACGCATTCAACGCATTTTATATTTTTGTTTTATAGTACCATTGAAAGTATAAATACATATGTATATATATGTGTGTGTGCGCGCACGTGTGTGCACGCGCGTGTTTGTGCGCACTCGCTCGCGTGTATATATATATACATATATATATATATATATATATATATATATATATATATATATATATATATATATATATGTATGTATTTGTACTTTCATATACCATGATCCTTAAACCGTGAATGCCTCATAGCACAGTAGTAAAACATTACATAAGAATTAATTTAAACAGCACACTCTGTCTTTCTATGCTATTCTGTTTCTCTCTCTTTGACTGTGTCTCCCCCCCCCCCCTACTCTCTCTCTCTCTCTCATGCACTCACATGCACACACACAAATACACACACATGCACTCACACGCACACACACACACACACTCACACACACACACACACACACACACACACACACACACACACACACACACACACACACACACACACACACACACACACACACACAAACACATTCACTTCGAACTAAATTTAGTAAAACCATCAAATGTATCTGTGATGATTTTATAACAGTTGATCATCTTTTGTGTTGTCAGCGAATGCGACCTTATTTCCCTGCGTCATTTACAAACTTAAAACAGAAACATACTGATTTCACTCTGTATTTACACATTGCTAGACGTTTACTGCACAGTCCTGTAGGTCGTTTCCTTTGATTCAGCCCAATTGTTTTATACCTGTAACTCCCACACAGCCCCGAGAAATCCGATGAAGCCTGACTGATATAATGTTCTGATTGTTTTTCTTTTGTTCGTTAATTTGATTGATGTTACATTAATTGTTACCTTAATTGATACAATGCCTTCATGATTACGTAGATTCATTTATTCCTTACGCATCTTTTTTTTTTTTTTTTTTTTTTTTTTTTCTCCCCGTCTAAAAGCACATATGTGAATAGACGTTAAAAGAAATAACGAACAAACACATTCATTTTCAGAATGATGTAGAACTTTCCTGGGTTTCAGATGATGATCATTGAGAAACATTTTAAAGGTATATTGATTCAGTTTTATTCGGTTAGGAATGCAAGATGTAGACTTTTCTGCGTATGTACAAAGAAAGTGTAGCTGACTATTGGGCACTGGAATAGGACGAAAGAATACAAGAACAAGGAAGATATTCAGTATTATGCCATGACAAATGTTTAAAACAAAGCTGTGAGTTATTTCACTTAGAGGGCTAGCGTTTTATTACAAAAGTAGTACACAGACATTGGTACGCGCCATGAGAATGGAGTAGTCAGTGAGAGCACCCCAGCATGTGACACATAAGCAGTAAGTTACAATGTATGTTTGGGTGGGTTCTGTTAGGAAAATGTAGTTAGCATTCTGACGATTCGAGTTCAAATTTCAGTGGGACTCTTTTGATAGAGCCATGGACTGATGTTATTATCACAAATACCATATAGGAGAATGTAATGTAAAACTTTCAAAAGTAAATAGCTAACATGCTTACCATTGATAGAAACTGAGATATGATGTGATTTCATATTTGTAATATCAAAATATCTGTTGCGCTTTCTACTTGTGTAAGTTTATGTTCTTTGTAAAATAATTGCATTCTATAGATAAGCTGTACATTTCTTGTAAAAATTACTGATGGCTTTCATATAAAAATATTATGCTGAAGTATCGTTTGTGACGGTAACTGTGCTTTGCCAGCAATGCATGTATATGTTCTTACTTTAAAATAAAACAAGAAGAAAGTTAAAGACAAAAAAGTTTTGACAGAAGCGGCTAAAGACAAATATCGCTCCTCACAGGGAGTCTCTTATTCTGTCTGGCTCTGCAACTGAGCGGTTACTGCCAGTAGGTGGTTTAGAAGGCAGTGTCCTTAGTAAGACGGATCAGACAGAATAGGCACTATAGAACTCCTTTGAGGTGATCCAACAATAGTACAGGGTCTCCTATGGTTCCCGTGGGCCTCCCGGCAATGGGACTTCAGTGGATGAACTTGGGGGCTGGCAGTGTGTTGTAGAGCCAGGATTTGCGGCATGGGATCAAAGTCACTGAGGTGGAGAAGTTGGGAAAGTAAAACAACGTATATGTCTTGTATACCTCCTGTAAGTATGTGTCCTGTGCACCTGTTTCAAACAGCCGCTGGTGGTGACTTTTGAGCCCTTGCCTCTAATTCCCAGTAATCTGTTTTAAAGTTCTGGGTTTGAAATGTAAAAAAAAAAAAAAGATTTTGTGGATGGTGACGGGTACGTGGTGACAGCTCTTGTGTTTACCTCTGTTAAGCAGTCACCACTAAACTGATAATTCTCAGTGTAAAATATGAAAAAGGTAGGGTTCGCTCGATGATGAAGTAGACGAGGTGCTGAACTGATCAATCTATCTACTTCTATCATGCCGATCCCACAAGCTATCGACACATCTATATCGTTCATTATGACAGCAATGGTACCCCCATTTCACGAGCCTACAAGGATCGAGATTGCAAAGCCGGACTATTGTCTTCTCTTATGATATTTAAAAAAATCTTTGACATAGGTGCCTAAAAACTGTATTTTTCATTATCATGACCTAGGGAACGTCCGATTTGCGATGCCACAGAAATGATTAGAACAAACAGTTTCCATTTACATTAGGCATGTGCACACACGCACACGTACAAGTATACACAAACATAGCTTCGAGTTCAATGAATGAGATCCTTGATATAGATATTTATGTATATATTTATATCTATCTCAGTATCTGTCTGTCTGTCTCTCTATCTATCTATATATATGCATGTGTGTGCGCGCGCGCGCGCACGCGCGCGCGTGTGTGTATGACAGTGAGAATATTACGTAATGATACATATATTATCCACCTTGCCATTACATACGCTTCCACATATCACGCAGCCATGCTGTCTTTCCCTCGGGCTGTCTGTCCGTCTGTCTGTCTCTCTTTCTTTCTCTCTCTCTTTCTCTCTCTCACACACACACACAAACAAACAAACAAATACACAGACACCACACACACAAACACACACATACACACACGCGCGCACGTACAGTGGTAGGGAGGAGAGAAGCAGACAGGAGAGGAGAGAGAGAGCCGAGATAGAGGGGAAGAGAATGAGAGGGAGAGGGAGGGAGGGAGGGATAGAGAAAGAGAGAGAGAGAGAGAAAGAGAGAGAGAGAGAGAGTATATAATAATTTCGAAACATGAGAAATAATTAAGAATGATCTGTGCTTACTGAGAGAAAAGGAGATTTGTATTTTTATCTGTCAATCGCCTGTGTTTTCCACTACGTGCGAGAGCAACGCTTGGCTAACGTTATAATTACCATACATTACCATACTCTATAGGCATAAAAGAAATGGTCACCTGCATCGTAATCTAGTAGTCTGTTTAAAAACGATTCATGGCACTCAGACAATTCCATATGCGTTCCACCAAAATTTGACAGACTCCTTGAGCCTGCGCAAAACCCTATACGCTAGCAAGAGCTTAAAATGAGATGGGAAAGAGCACTTATAAAACATTAAGCTTGCATCACCAGAATGATGGAAACAAAATTGGCAGGGAACAGGTAAGTTTTTAATGTTGCGGGCTAGGAATGCACCTGAGATGTCGGATCTTAAGTACAAGGCTCCTTAAAAGAACGAACCAGGCCGCTTGAAGAAGAATAACAACAACAACAAAACAACAACAACTAGTTATCTGCTTTCAACAACAACAACAACGACAACAATAACAACAACTAGTTATCTGTTTTCAACAACAACAACTAGTTATCCGCTTTCAACAACACAACAACTACAATGCTACTACTACCGCTATTACTGTCGATACTGATTTGTCTGAAAATACGCACTTACATAGTCATGAAAAACGTAGACAATAACATTAAACAATCAATTTACTACACAACATCACTAAGACTACCACTAAACCAATGGAGAGTACAGAGCAGGACAAACCAAATCAACAACAGGATCAATTGCAACCTCACTCAACCCCCTCCCCACCTCCTCTCTCCCTGCCTTACTCTTTTAAAAGCTTCATGTTCAGCTTATTCTTTTTCTCATTTTACTCTTATCGTTCAAAGCCCAGCCGACTGCACAGAGCCATATCAGGGCTATAACCATTTCAAAACGCACACAACATCTAGCTGGGGAAAAAAACAGAAAAGAAATTTAAGTACACATATCAATGCATGCGTCCAATTTATCATCACCAGAGGATTTCAAAAAAACAAATCTGAATGCAAACGTGAACATAACTAAGGACACTAAAGCATGCATAAAAAATGGCATATTACCTAAAATTGCTCCCGCACAGCACATTTCCTTAGAGTCAACACATGTACCCAGTCATCAATCCTATGAGAAAGTATGTAAAGCTTTACAGAACACATGCAGGTGAATGGACCAGCAAGGCAGATAATGATATGAAAGATGGCAGAAAGAGAAAGAGGAAGGCAGAAAGAAAAAAAAAAGACAGTGACAGAAAAAAAGGAAATTTCTAGCACAGAATTTCCAGAGGGTGGAGATACTATTTTATATTGAAAGAGCCCCCAACATCTCCACAGGGGATCATGTTCAGCTATCTGGACGTTATATCTACATTCCTCTGTCTGTCTGTCTGTCCGTCGGTCTGTCTGTCTGTCTCTCTTTCTCTTATACATACGCATATGCGTACACAACCAATTTGTTTAAAAAGATATATTTTTGATTGATGAGTAGTCCTTCCTACTAAACTATTATTATTGTTGTTGTTGTTATAATTATTATTATTATCATTAGTAGTAGTATTAGTAGTAGTATCATCATTATTGTCATCATATTTCATTACATTATCTTTTTTTTTCCCTTCAAATTCAGATTAATCGATCTACATATTTATACGAACAACTCTGCTCATTTCAAAATACACATATCTCTGTTCACAGTTACAGCACTGGCACACACACACACACACACACACACACACACACACACACACACACACACACACACACACACACACACACACACACATACACGCGCACTCACTCACGCACGCACAATAACACACACATTTGCATACAAACACAAACACACACATTTACACACACACACATAAACACTCCCCCCCTCTCTCTCTCTCTTATATTAATGCCGTTTTATTACGAAAAGGCACATTTTTCAGTAGATTTATTGCTTGATCATCTTAAACGTGTGAGTTTTACCATTGACTTTTGTAATATTGTATTTGTAGGCCTACATGTATACTAAATCACGACAAAGCGAGACTGTTAGTATTTATTTGATCGTCTTATTTGTTAGACGTTCTATCATTGCATGATATTACTTATGGCAACATAATTACCCTCAGCATTTTAAATGTATAAACTGTGTACAAATTTATATAGCCTGAGAGAGAGAGAGAGAGAGAGAGAGAGAGAGAGAGAGGAGAGCGGGGGGGGGGGTGTTGGGGGTGTTGCGTAAACAAGGCCAATAGTCGCTGAAACTATTTTGGCAGTTATTTTTTTACACTGTGGGTGAACGTCTCTTTAACTACCGCTTCGCAACCCGGACCTGCGTAGCGGGTTTTTCCTCTCACGTTGGCTTCACGTGATCATGTTGACACGACCTGCGTGTACTCGACCGCCTTTTTTTTTTAACCCCCCCCCCATCCCCTCCCCTCCCAACGTTTTACAACGTTTCAGCGACGCAGGCGGGGAGATGCGGACGGTGGAGGGGTGGAAGTAGGGTCAGATAGTCATACTCACATGATGGTGAGTCATGCGCCTGCGTGGTGGTGCATTGCACCACGATTTCGTCAGATTCTAGAAGCTACTGCGGCCCCGCAGGTCCCTATAAATACTCTTCCCCGCTGCTACGCAGATCATACCCACTAAGCCTACACCGACTTCAACAGAGAGGAACTGAAGTACAACTTGAGAGCTGAAGCCAGACTGAATTTTACAACTTATTTTGCAGAGAATACGAATCGACTTTGAAAAAATCCTGTACTCCGGGCTGATTTATCACGAGTCATCATCAAAGTGAGCGAAGATTACATTATATACACAGACAGCGCTAAAACAGATTTTACCCTGAAGACTGCAGGAAAAATCCAAGTAACCATGTCTGCTCGTTCAAGCGTTCAATTCAAAGCTATCTTGCTGAAGGACGAGGAGGAGGAGGGGCGGACGGAGATCCGTCGATTCCGCATGGATGACGAAGACAGAGAGAGGTTCCAGAGTCTGGTGACCCGTGTCCAGTCCGTGTTCAACATTGACTCTGCGACACACCACTGCACATTGTGCTGGAAAGGTGGGTTGAAAGATAACGCGGACAGTACCCCTCAATTTGAGAGTTACGTTCAAATTTGATATTTGTTAACAG
>JAPXFY010000018.1:70127828-70192828 GCA_030674185.1 Monoplex corrugatus
ACGGAAGAGGTCCTAAAGGTCAAGGCAAACATGGCTGCCACAGGCGGGGGGGAGGCAGGCATGGGTCCGGCAGCAGGTCTTCTGGATCAGACAGCGACAGTGGAAATAAGGTAAAGCAAATTTGTTCTTCACACGCGTAGAGACGCACACACTTGCAAACACACACACACTCACAGAAACATACTCACAGAAACATACACTGACCTTCTACACACATACACACACACACACACACACACACACACACACACACACACACACACACACACACACACACACACACACACACACACACACACACACACACATTCACACACTGGCACACACTCACATAGATACATACACTGATACACACACACATACATTCACATTGGCACACACACTCACACACACTGGCACACACACACACACACCACACACACACACACACACACACACACACATATGAGTGTCGTATTGTGAGCAAGGCGAGAATGATCTTAGGTGAATCCACTCACGTGCTAGCTAAGCATTATGAGCTCTTGCCATCATCAAAAAGGTACAGAACTCTGAAATGTTCCACCAACAGAGCAAGAATGTCTTTTGTAAATAGGTCAGTTGAGTATCTGAACAAGATTGGAGTGTGAGTGACTAAAGGAGTGTGAGAGAGCGGGAGTTATGTAATTGTTTGTCTATTGCAGAATTTTACGCTGAACATGTACTGAATTTCTCTAAAGAGACATTAAAGTGATCTTGAATCTTGAATATAGACACACACTGGCACACACATACACTGGCACACACACAGACATACACTGGCACACACACACACACACCCTGGCACATCCACACACACACACACACACACACACAACACACACACTGGCATACACACACACTGGCACACACGCACACACACACACTGGCATACACACACACTGGCACACACACACGCACACACACACACACCACACACACACACACACACACACACACACACACACAACTGGCACACACACTCCACACACACACTCACACACGTACACATACTCACACTAACACTCATTGATAAACAGAAAAGCATCATTTTTCAAACAAATAGCGATAACAGCAGGGAGTCCAAACAAAATCAGAACACATCACCCCCCCCCCCCCCCAACATCCTTCCCATCCTATAACTGGAAACTGTCTGTGTGTGTGTTGCAGTTTGAGAAAGTGAGACAACAAGTGCCAGGCGAGTTCCGTAGCTGGGTCCGTCAGTTTGTACACACCTGGTACACCCAGGGAGCTGATGCGGCGCTGACTACATCCAAGGACAAGATGCCTGAAGGCGTGGGTCCTGACTTTCCCCAGTGGCTCCTCACCTTCCTCAACAACCACCACCCTGTCACCAACACGGCAACTTCGGGAGGACAAGATGGCGAGACAGGCATGAAGGGGATGAGAGAGGGGGAGATGGAGACCGCTCCTGAAGGTGTGCCCCCTGTGTACTTTCAGTGGCTGTGTCTCTTCGTGCCTCGCTTCTTCTGGCGTCATGGTCATGGTGGTGGTCATGGTCATGGTGGTGGTCGTGGTCATGGTCGTGGTCATGGTAGTCCTGCCCGCTGTGGAAGAGGTGAGTGGGCTTTGTTTCTCTAATTATCATTTGCTTGTAAAACTTAATTCTTGCCATTGTTCTTATCTTCATCTATGTGTCGGTGTGTGCACCACCATTGCCGTCATCATTATTTTCCCACCACAACATCACCATTGTTGTTGGCATTCTGCCCCAAAAGTTACTTTGTTCACGAAGTTCCCTCGCCCCTTCCAACCTATATAAGCAGCAGAAGCGGCAGGGCGTTGTTGCCATATCTGGTTGTCCTGTTAACACATTGTTACATTCAATACGGGTTGGTTTTTGAAAATTATTCAGGTATTTTTAAACTGAACTTCTTTTCAATTGTTCCCTTGTCATTTCCATTGTCAGTTTTTATATAAAATCACAAACACGTTTTAATCTAAAGAAAGAACAACAAGTTTGTAGAATAAAGAAAAACAAAACAAACAAAAAACAACAAAAAACACACGCACACACACACACAAAAACAAACAAAAAACAAAACAAAAAACAAAAAAAACAACAACAAAACAACAACAACAAAACAAACCCTAGCGTAGAGACAGAGCAATTCTAAGGTTAAGAATTTTGTGTATAGGCCAGTTGTGACTGTTTTTACATAATTATTGGCTTTAGCAATTTTTTTCCCACAGAAATTTTGGTCTTAAAAAGTAATGATCATGTCTATTTTCAGGTACTGGGATAGAAGTTTAAATGAGCGTTTTTGTATTGCAATGAACTTTTTTTCACTGAGCGTTTTTTTTGCATTGCAGTCTAGTTTGTTTAACTAAATTACGAATGGAACATTTTCGCTCAAATAGTTTAATGTAGAATGACTGAAATCGAAGAAATGAAGAAAAGAAATGAAAAATAAGAATACGACCACCATCAAGAATTTTTTTTTTCTCAAAAACATGTTTTCGTTTTACATCTAAAGGGAAAATTCTAAAAGTTTGCTGCTGTATTTCAGCTGGAAAACATGGCTTCTGTCATGACCTCTCGAGAGAGGATGTTACAACCATTGTGGCAAACATGGCGGCCACGGAAAAAGGGGAGGCAAACACGGAGCGACCAGTTCATCTTCTGAATCAGATACTGACAGCGGGGAGAAGGTAAGCAAACTTGGTAGAAGTACATGTACATGAACAAGCACGCACGCACACGATCGCAAACACGCAGCGCACACAGATACACACACACGTACGCATGTACACGCACATACACACACATACACACAAATGTAAATTTTGTCACACACACACATACACGTCACACACATACACACAAATGTAAATTTTGTCACACACACACACACACACACACCACACACACACACACACACACACACACACACACACACACACACACACACACACACACACACACACACACACACACACACACACACACCACACACAGCACACACACACACACACACGTACGTATATTTTTGTCTGTACAGACAAAATTAGCATGTGTGTTTGTTTGCTTGTTTGTTTGTTTGTGTGTGTGTGTGTGTGTGTGTCTAGGAAGGGAGGGGAACGTTCGATTTTTTCAGTTGCTTGTATGCATGCTGCTTTGCCTACACCATGCTGGCAGAACTTTGCTGCACAGTCTGCATAGTCTGCATACTCCATTTGTGGGCGTGCATGCTGGGTAATTTTATGGTTTCCATAAGCCACTACACTGACATGACTTGCAAGATCTTTAACACACATATTTGATGTTCTGCGTGGGGGGTTTAGGTGATCCAATTGGCGCATCTGCAGACTTGTTAACGTGGGAGATGTCAAAAATCCCCATCCTTTACCCATCAGGCGAAAGGTATCCAGGCTGAATCAAGCTTGGACCTTCCAATGTTTTACCAACCTAACCCATCTGTTTTTTGTTTGTTTGAAGGGATGGTGATGTTCACAGGGAATCCAAATACTATCACCTCACACTTTTTCTCTGTGTCTGTGTGTAAATTGGAGTTTACTGTCTTTTGCCTCGGGTGCTGTTGAACTCATTAATCTTTCTCTCCTTTCAGCCATGGCAAAGTGTGCCGAAAGAATTCCGGAAGTACACACGCACCATTACGAAGAAACTGCACAAGGGCAAGGGAGACAATCCTAAACTCAAGACGAAGGCAACTGAGGCCGGTCTCTCAGAGGAAGTGCAAGCATTTGTTGAGCAGATTCTGCTTGAGTGGCACTCCAAGCTGTCTAGCCAGCCTCCCCAAGCCGTGGCCATGGAAATGATGGGAGCGGAGAGAACCCTGCCTTCAGGACTGGAGCGCGAGCACTTCCTCTGGTTGTGTCGCTTCATGGTACGCTGGCACCGCCGGCATGCTGGGAAGTGTGACGCCATGGCCAACTGGTCCAGTGGTGAGACTTCAACGGACGACACGAGTGGAGATGAGGCTATGCCTTCCGGACGGCCAGGTGAGAATAATCATTGTGCATGCATGTGCATTTGAACGGCATATTTGTGTATGTGTCTGGTGTGTGTGAACGTTATGGAATCATTCAGTAAGTAGCTGAGTTTTTTTTTTTTTTAGGTTATTGTTTTAAGAACGCATTCTGTTCATAAATATGTGAATAACACCACTGTGCTGTTAAAGCTAGTGTGCAGAGTATATCTATTCTGGGTGTGGTGGATCCATGACAGCTCAATAGATTCGTCTCTTGACTTGTCATCTTTTTGTGTAAAGGGATTTTATTTAAAAGAACTAGAAACTACTTTCATTTTCCGTATGCCCTACATATTTCTTCACTGAAAAATGTCCTGTTAACTCAACTGGTCAAAAATACCTTGTTGTTAACGCAGGGGTTGGGGGTTAGACTCTCAGGCAAACCATAAGGTCTTCTTTTTTAATGCAGCTTTGCTTGCTCTGTTGAAAGAGCTGTGGTTCAAGTTTTGATATATTGAGTTCAGTTCCAGCCTGCAACATGAAAACTGGTCTTTTTGCTGGCTATCATGATGCTCCAATCATTCTGGTGGTGTCAGCTTAATGTTTCATTGGTCTCATTTTCTACTCACACCCACCCACTCTCCATTTCAAGACTATGCTACATGTGGGTTTTGCACAAACTTAAGGAATTTGCCAGATGATTACTAACAGATTTGGGCTGAGCGCATATGGAATTTCAGAGTGGAAAAAAAAAACACACTCTCGAACAAACTTTGAACTACAGACTCTGAACTCCAAACTTAACATAAAAAAACCCCACAGAAATGAAAAGATAAAAGTCAAGCAATCCATCAGGTAGAATATATAATGCTGTACTTTCTCTCTCAGCTTACTGTTGATAGCCAAACTTCCTGTAGTAAATTTAGTGCTGTCATATGTTTGTCAGATCACAGACCATGGCCACGAGGTGACCGACCTCACTTCCGATCCTTCATGAAGATAATGAAAGGACACCCCCGCGGCATGATGGGACGTCGTCACCCCCATTTCGCCATGCACCCTGGACACCCCCGCGGCATGATGGGATGTCCTCATCTCCATTTCGCCATGCACCCTGGGATGGATTTTCCTTGCTTCTCTCCCCCTGGTGGTCCCAGATGTGGAGCCAAGCGATGCTGCAGGACGAACAGATCCCCTGACCGAGATGGTAGCAAACGTCAGAAGGATCGAGAGTCCAGCCAGACTACAGATGATATGGGTATGTTCCCTAAACATCTTGTCTTTCTTGCTTTTCTTGTTCTGGGGTTCAGTTTATTAATGTAGAGGTGTTCTGGGGTTCAATTTATTAATGTAGAGGTATAGAGACAGGGTTTCAGTTTGACTCCTGTGTTCAAATCTGGCTGGAGGAAAACACTGTTTTCACGAACTCCAGTCCGTCCAGCTGTGAATGGCAATCTGACCCTGTTCAGGGTTGGGGAAGATAAACCACTGAGGGAGAGGAGATGGGTAATGTAACATTGTCATGCTATGCAGCCCGGTGGTTGGCAAGATAGGACTTTTGGTTATGTCAAAATGGATTGCTGATTCAGGTGTTTACTCACAACTGGAGACCAAGCCAGTACATTCGACCTGAATTCTTGGTCACCAGGTGTGTGTGAATACCTGAATCATCAATCCATTTAGAAATAAACAAAAAACATACTTTGCCAACTACAGGCGGCATAACATGATAATATTAAAATTCCTCCCCCTGCAAAAGAAATAACCAAGATTTTATTATTTCAAACACATACATGCCATTCCCACAATCAACTGAAAGTATGTTCAATACGTAAAGAGAAATCATGGCTAAATACGAGTATGGTGGCATAACATGATAATGTTATAGTTCTAGTTCTACGCTCACGATACTGGCCCTCTGAAAAAAAAAATTGATGTCTCCATCACCTCACCATCCAACTACCTCAAGATGAAAGGACAACCTTTACGTACTTTTTATTTGCTATTCTTGGTGGTCTCAGAACAGTGGAATTCATTCCGAGCGTGGAGATGTCATCTTGAGAAATCCAAACTGAGACTGTTAACGTTTGACATTTTGCACCGTTGATCTTTATTTCTTCTTTCCTGTTCATTCCTTTTTCTCCTATTTTTCATCATGTGTTCTCCGTTCTCAACAGAAATGACAGAAATGGAATATTTGAAAAAATCTGGAACAAAACTTCACAATAAATAGATATGATTTTAATGGACATGATTGTTTTAATGGTACAAAGGATGCTGAACATACCAAAACTTCAAGTAAGCAAATATTCTCATTGACCTTTGAGTCATTATTGACAAAATATCAGCCCGATGGTACAGATTGAACAGGAACAAGCAGATTGTACTTAATGTGAACAGTGTTGAGGAGATGGGTAGGAAGTGGTAAACGAACATATATTTTGGGTAAGGTTGGGATACAGACAAAAAGCTTGTATATAAGCGTAGAAACTCATGAGGAAGGAATGTGTGAACTGATTATTGTAAAATCACAGTGTATGCATGTTGGTTTTTTCCTGTTTAGGTCTTTTTTTCATGCTCCTCGCTAATTTTGTATTCATTACACATGCAAGTGCATGCACGCACTACTATGACCACAAACCAACTGACCTATCAACCATCCATCTAACTTACCTTCTCACTCATCCATCCACAAAATGCGGCCATTGAATCTGGTGCAGTTTTTCATAGTATTTTCACTTTCTGTTTTCCAGTGAAGCACGTCACTGAGGGTGTGAAAAGGATGTAAGCGACTGTGACGCTTCAACTAAGGGACGATGCTGTGATGGAATCATGGACGTTGAGCTTCGATAAAATCAACACCCAAAGATTGTTTCTTCCCTTGACCCGGCCGAGAATTCTGACGTCTGCATGACTTGCGATCATGAAATATGGATGACTGACATTGAAGCTGGGAGGAATGGACTGTTTGAAAAGATGGGGGTTGAGCATTGCTGACAAGTTATTATGTACATGCACGTATATATCCACACGTTGTAAGAAATAGAGAACTGAGGGTATGGGCTGGGCTTTTTTATAGTAAACTGAGAGGAAAATTACTGTGTGTTTTCTAAAAAGTAACCAGTACTTTTTTCAGTTTACTTTTTTGTATACAATGAAAGTTAAGAGAAAAGAAGGCACTATGCAAGTGCAGCAGAACAGACATATCTCTCGTTCATCTGACCAAAGTTGTGGTTTTTTTGCTGTTTTATCGGTACATTTGGTATACATTATCTGCTGTGTAAATCACTATTAAGTATCCTTTACCATCTTATCATTCAAGCTTAACACGAAATCCTGTCCTAGGCGACAAAAAATATTGTCCAGAACATATTTTCATTCAAATGGGTTCAAACTCTTTTTTGTCTGTGTACCTGTTTTTCTCTCTCATTGCTCCTGTCTGTCTGTCTCAACCTCTCTAACTGTTTTTCAGTATATCTGTCTCACTTTTACAACTGTATAGTAATTTAGTTATTTTATGTATGAATACATGGACTTTTTTTTTGCATGTGTCTTTGACTGATACAGTATTGTAAAAAGAATCCATTATCAGTTAAACTGACAAACAAAAATGTCTTGGTTTTGATATAGATGGTTAAAAGTGGATGACAGCATTTGATTGAATTCTGATGTACATTGACACATTTTCAAAATTAATGAGTTACATCAGGCACGTATTTTTTTTCTTCTTTTTTATGAACTATAGCAGAATTTTTTACTTTGTCATTTTTTTTCTGTTTGCTTTTTGCTACTTTAATTTTTTGTCATCCCACCTTTCTCGTCACTGCTCCTGTGTCTGTGCCTGGACGGTGCTCATTTTGGCTGTCCAACACATCTCCAAGCCCACCAGAACTGAGGTCATCAGTGTCATTTGTATTTCGGTATATACCCAGAGGGTGGTAGTGTTGACTGTTAAATTTCTTTGTTTTCTAAGAATTAATTTTCTTCATGATTGTTCAAACTGCTTTGAAAAAAAATTCAATTGTACATAAAACAAAGTAATGTACTGTCCAAGTACATGTGCAATATGTTGTTTAAAAGTAGTAATGCTCACCATAAGAATTCTGTGTTTTTGTTGTTTAGGTTTTCAGTTTGTTTGCTTTTACCGTTGTTTATGCTGCTTTCTTTTTTGTTGAGATTATATTTCAGAAAAAAATTTAGATTTATAAAAACTGCTTGTATGAAAATTATGTACATAATATTTTCAGGAAATGTCTTGTCATGTTTTCTTAGGATTTGATGGATTCATGTACAGATATTATTTTGTATGCAGAATCTGAGCTTTGGAAATAAATGTTTGAAAATGAAAACTGCCTTGTTTAGTCTGTCAGAACCGTGACTTCTCTGTTTTCATTCTTACAACAACCACTGCCGTAATTATCTGCACCCCCATCACCACCAAGACAACATTTTGCAAACAAACCATGGACAAAGTGCTCACAAACAACTCTTATATTCATCTCACCCAGGAAGCAAAATTTGCTTCTTCGAATTTTCGATTCAGTTCATTTCAATACTCTATTAATCTACATGTGAAAATTAAAATCTGCGTACACTGGAGTCGCTCCACGCTTACATTATTCTAAAATCTACTTAAAACACAAATCGATCATAAAAAATCATGGCGTACAATGTGTACCATGTATCAGTACCCCCTCAGTGCCTCAACCCTATCTTCATCCCACGATAACCCTACCCGCCTTACACAAACATACAGAAAACGCCATTATAAAACCAGCAAATTCATCACAGTGGTAAAACAAACAAACAAACAAACAAACAAACAAACAAAAACAAACAACAACAAAAACACGTGTGACTGCAAGGATTTTTCCAGCTGTATATGAATAAGACTACAACATAATTTGGAGCCTTTACAGCTTGTGTTGAAATGGACACGGCCCATAGTCTGGATCACAGGAATTAAACACATACATGAAAAAAATGAGACTACTCTAGGAGACCACCTTCCAGGCAACAAAGAGGATTTGATGTAAACTAAGTCCTTCTTCCAGACCATTTGATGTGTAGCCATCTTAAACACACACACACACACACACACACACACACAGACACACACACACACACACACACAAGTGGGACACACACACACACACACACACCATACACACACACACACACACACACACACACACACACACACAAGTGGGAGGGGGTGAGTGGAGGAGTTACTGACGGGGGGGGGGGGGGCTTTCCCCCGACAATTCTAATTATGAATGTTAAAGAATTCATGGCAACAAAGTAATAGTCCCTGGAAAAAAAAAAGTAAAAAAATGGACCAGGACCTCTATAGAAAAATCCCATTTTTTAGACACAGAAAGTCTGTCGCGACAAGAAAAACGAATATTATTCCAACACAACGCAACACAGCACAACACAAACAACAACACAACACAACACAACACAACACAACACAACACAACGCAACGCAACGCAACGCAACGCAATTCAACACAAAGCAACGTAACGTAATGCAACACAACACAACTTAACACATTGCTGATGCATCAAAGACTAAGGACACAATAAAATAATACAGTTTGTCTCATAATCCTGAAGTCACAGGCGAGGGGAGATGCTAGAGGCCTCAACTTTTCTCGAGACCAGTGTTATGAGAGTGGTGTCCAACTCTTCTCCCTCAAAGCTTTATCTTCACTAACTTTGAAGAAAGCCAGGTACACAATCACAGCTCAGTGGACGCACGTTTAGATATCCTCCGGACATTTCTTCCCAAAGCAAGTTTGCAGACAGATTGGAAGGCGAGTCGTTCTACCTCCGCGACAAGCAGGGACATAACTGCAGACATTGAAAGATTGTTTGGACACGTATGTTGAAAGCGATGTGTCTCTGACGCCATGGCAAAACATTCTGATTCAGCTGAGAGACGTGTATTCTACATCATAAGTAAACTGACTTCAACACACACACACGCGACACACACACACACACACACCACACACACACACACACACACAACACACAACACACCACACACACACACACACACAACACACACACACACACACACCACACACAACACACACACACAAACACACACAGCACACACACACACACATGCAGACACACGCACACACACAAAAGTACACACACGCACACACACACCACCGCACACACACACACACGCACAAACACACACACACACACAAACACAACACACACACTCTCATGTGTGCACGCACTCACACACAGACAAAGCCTCAGAGAGTCAGTCAGACAAACAGACCGTCACACACACACACACACACACACACACACACACACACACACACACACACACACACACACACACACACACACACACACACACACACTCACTCACTCACACATCACACACACACACTCACACACACGCGCACGCACACACACATGCGTGAACACAGGCTTTCTCGAGAAAGCACATACAAAAAGACAGAGAGAGAGGGTTTTGCACATACAAAGAGACACAGAGAGAGAGAGAGAGAGGGAGAGAGAGAGAGAGAGAGAGAGAGAGAGAGAGAGAGAGAGAGAGAGAGAGAGAGAGAGAGAGAGAGAGAGAATTTATGTAAATCAAATATATAAGCAAAATTTTGCCTGTATTTTCCAGTTGTTTTTTTTTTTTAATAAGAAGTTTCTGGACTCAGGGTATCGTTCTTTTTCAATGCGCACAGTATCCAGTGGGCTTACATATCTTTCACTGGAACTGACCAAATTTTGGGTCACAGTTGAGTTAAAAAGATAAAATCGAATCAATAGATCAACCATTTGTAGGGCTGTTCCCTGTCCAGGTCTTAAAACAAAAATATTGTTGTGAGACCTAGACTACGTATCGAAGGTACATTCAACAGCTAAAGCAGTTCCACCAAAGATGTCTACACAAGAACTGCAAAATAACTGACATGACAAGATTGTATGTCCACCCTTCAAGTTCTTAAGATGTATGGCTTGTCATGTATAACTTTTCTACTCATCACATGGCAGCTTCTTTGGACAGAACACATTGTCTATATGTCACCTCCCGCCACGAAATCAGTCTTAACTAGCATTTTGGGTATTTTGAGATATACGTATCACTGGAAAGTGTACATTCTGCTGATTATTTTGGTACTTGAATAAAGCTTGTACTCAAAAAAATGTAGAAGTTATTATGTTTAAAGTCATTAAGTTGTATGACGGCCATTTTGAGAAAACGGCTCTCCTACACATTTTCCTTACATTTCTTTATTTGGTGGCTTTGACCCAGTTTGTTTCTAATTTTCGCTGTCATTATCTGAAAGGTGCACCAAAGAGCTTTCCATCAGTATATTACATGTGCGGGTACTGTACACGTTACGGTTCATAATAAGAGACAAAAATAGGTACTTTTGGTAGGAAATTGCATTCTCTCTGCTGTGATCAGTGCATTAAAATACCGATTTAAATTGATTAATAATATTTTTTTCAAGAAAAACATTTCTGTGGGAGATAGATTATAGTCTACAGAAATCAATTTTGAGAAAAAGTCAAAACACCCTAGATAGACCCTCAGTCACCTTTTCAGCTCCTAGTGCTGTTCGACTGACTGCGAGTTCAGACTGATTTCGTGGTGGGAGGTCACATATGGCTTGTCTGTATTGAGAGCTAAAGCAAGTATATCGTAACCGGGGAAAATTATTAAAGTGATACAAAAATATTTCTTAAGGCCAACCTCGTGAGATATGGCATCAACACCAAAAACTGGGAAGACAGTTCCTGCAATAGAATAAGCTAGCAGTGCACCACACACCCACAGTTATATCTGAACAAAACAGAACAAATGATATTCAACAGAAAAGGGAATGAACAAAACAGAACAACTGAATAAAAAATTCAACAGAAAAGGGAATGAAGAAAGCAGAACAACTGATATTCAACAGAAAAGGGAATGAAGAAAACAGAACAACTGATATTCAACAGAAAAGGGAATGAAGAAAGCAGAACAAATGATATTCAACAGAAAAGGGAATGAACAAAACAGAACAAATGATATTCAACAGAAAAGGGAATGAAGAAAAGCAGAACAAATGATATTCAACAGAAAAGGGAATGAAGAAAGCAGAACAAATGATATTCAACAGAAAAGGGAATGAAGAAAGCAGAACAAATGATATTCAACAGAAAAGGGAATGAAGAAAGCAGAACAAATGATATTCAACAGAAAAGGGAATGAAGAAAGCAGAACAACTGATATTCAACAGAAAAGGGAATGAAGAAAGCAGAACAACTGATATTCAACAGAACAGGGAATGAACAAAACAGAACAACTGATATTCAACAGAAAAGGGAATGAAGAAAGCAGAACAAATGATATTCAACAGAAAAGGGAATGAACAAAACAGAACAAATGATATTCAACAGAAAAGGGAATGAAGAAAGCAGAACAAATGATATTCAACAGAAAAGGGAATGAAGAAAGCAGAACAAATGATATTCAACAGAAAAGGGAATGAAGAAAGCAGAACAACTGATATTCAACAGAAAAGGGAATGAAGAAAGCAGAACAACTGATATTCAACAGAACAGGGAATGAACAAAACAGAACAACTGATATTCAACAGAAAAGGGAATGAAGAAAGCAGAACCCGAGGCCATCACGGAATCCCATCCCTTGCAGCACCTGCAGAACATGTGCTTTCAGGATCGGTCTTCTATACTACACGAAGACCCATACTAGGCGATAAAAAAACACACAAAAAACACACAAAAATAAACAACCACACACACACAAACAAACAGTATGCCTATATATCCGTTGGGTCGATGAAAGAGTCCATAATCACCATCATCATCGTCATCATTGTCATCATCGTCATCATTGTCATCATCGTCGTCGTCGTCATCATCGTCGTCGTCGTCGTCATCATCATCATCACCGTCGTCGTCGTCATCATCATCGTCGTCATCATCGTCGTCGTCGTCATCATCCTCATCATCATCATCATCTCATCATCATCATCATCATCATCATCATCATATTTTAAAATTCTTTTAATTTTTTTGTCGCATTTTTTTACCGGCTACTTTTGGGCCCTAGAACTTAAAAAAAACGTTTTCAACATCATCATGGTCATCATCATCATGATCATCATCATGTGCCCTGCTGCATGGCGTTGGCGATCATGGCCCTCCATACACATCTGTCCCCTGTCGTTGCAAGTACATCTTTAACCCTCTCTGTCCTCGGCCAACCTGCAAGTCCATCCAATACTTTCTCCCTGGGTCTACCTGGTGTTCTGTTTCCCTCCAGCTTTCCTGTCGTTGTGTTACGGAAACATGAAAACACCCAACGTGAACTCCTAACGAAGACAAAGTGTGCCGACTGTGCACTGAGCAGAACGCTGCCTGCACAGCATGGGCAAGACTACACGTTTTGAGGTATCCGAAAAAAAAAATTGAGAACACTAACTAAAAAACAAAAACAAACAAAAAGGCCACATTCATGAGACGCATAGCACCTCAGACTGATGGATAAGAAAACAACAATAACAAACCGAAAACAAACGAATAAACACCCCCCCCCCCAAAAAAAAAAAAAAAGACAAAACAAAACAAAACAAAACCACCATCACCACCACCTCCCACACACACACACACACATACACACACACACATACACACACACAACACAACACACACACACACACAACACGCACACAACACACACACATACACACAACACACACACAACACACAACACAACACACACACACACACACACCAAACCACACACACACCACACCACCACACCACACCACCACCACCACCACCACCACCACCACCACCACCACCCACCACCACCAATAACAAAAAAAGAACAGTCACCGGAAAATGAATGAGGTGCTAGCAATTGGAAACACCATACACTTAAATCAAACCAACTGCAGTTTGGAATTTGGTGGGTTTGTTCTAGAGGGATTCATCACACTTGGCTCCACCCAAATCTGCCAGCAATCTGGCATATTTCCTGAGCTGAGTCTGTGCAAAGCCCTATGTACTGGCAAGATATTCAAGTTGGGAAGTGGTGGTAGTGGTGGTGGTGGTGGTGGTGGGGACCAATGAAACGCACGCAGTTGACACAACTGGTAGCATGAAGGAAACATGATTAAGATAGGTAACGAACATTTCTTTCCATTGTTGCCGGCTGGGACTGAACTTGAGATATCAAATCTTGTGTCTATGGCTCTGTCAAGAGATCCAAACAACCCGCCTAAAGAAAACTAAGCCTTTATTCTCAGGCTGTTTATGGGTATGGCGACCAGTCTCTTTAAAACACATCAGTTTTACTCTATATTTTTTGCATAGTATAAAACGCAGTATGTTTTTTTCTCTCTTCAAATACGCTTATATTGGATATAATTAGTTGATTTTTACATACACTGTTTTCAAAGAAAGTAGAAATACAAAGTGCATTTTTCTTCAAGAAATACAACTGCACAAACTCTTTCTAAATGGTTTATCTTCTTTTAGAAAATAACAATCATTAAAAAAAAAAAGAAGGAAAAGAAGAAAACTGAAAGAGGCGAAGGATTCTGACTGTACTTTTTTTTTTTCATCGTATGTTCAGATAGTGCGTGTACATATGTGTGTGTAAACAATCTGTTAATCCATTTCTCAGACTTTGGCCACATGCTGGAGCAGGGAACCGCGATCTTGTATAAGACTAAGAGAGACAACCTGTTAAATACGTACCAAGGTGCGCAACTCATGCAACTAAAACCTCGTTTTCAATCATAACATTGAGGTCTGCAAGATGGCATCCGCTTTGTCGGACGATGAATTTCATCGGATGCAGGTTTGCTTGTTTATTTGTTTTTTTATATTTCCTTGACTCATCGAGAGTGTATGCATGGACGACAGAATCAGGAGATTTTGCGAAAATTTTGTTACCATGCACTGTTGTATCTAAAATAGATTGCGATTGTCATTGTGTCGTCTGCCACAAGTCTGAAAGTAGGTCCCATCAGATGATCATTTAGTCAAAAGGACGGCTCGTGTAGATCTAATCATCTACTCATCATCAAGTGACTTAGACAGATCAGTGTTGATCTTGATTACCTGCTTAGACGTCGTTGTACTTACCGTCAGTATCTTGGAAAGTAAGTCAACTTTATGAATTCGAAAAATTAAATGTGTCCTGATCGTTGAGCCAATTTCAATTTGCAACCGATTGTCGAAAAGGAAACACCATAGCCGCGAGAAAAAGTAGTCGTAGATCCATCCTCCAGCGCCTAGTTCATACAGTGAAGTCATGCGCAGGTAAGGTGTGTATAAGCTTATGCCGTAATTATTTCGATCTTACCCCTAACTGTGGCGTCAGCGCATATGGAATTTATTCCTAGAGTGGAGACACAATCTTGAAAAACTGAATCTCAGTAAGAAACTTAAAACTGCCAGGATCTTAAACGCAGAGCAAGGGACCAAGGCCAGAATGAATATTTGAAGGGGAAGGACACCTTTTTTTTTTTTTCTTTTAAGCATTCCAGTTTTTCTAAGGTGCATGTATATGCATATTATTTTACCCACTGGGTAGGTGGTATGTTGTTGCACAGTCTGCATACTCTGTCTTTGGTAAGCATGTATGCCATGTGTTTTCTGTTTCCATACATCACCAGACACCGACATGACTGACAGGATCACTAACATGCATGTCTGATAGGAACCAGAAGAAACACGAAAGAACTTTTTTTTTCTCACATTGAACACAGCAGCATGGAAGTTTCAGTCTTTTATCAAAATTTTTGTATCTAGTGTTTGTTTGTTTGTAATCTTACACTTGACAAAGGCCAGTTGGCTGAAAATTTGCACCTGTCTTGTCTTTTTGTATTAAATACACGTTCGTATTCTTCTTTCATGTTTTTTTCTGGTTCCTGTTTGCTTGAACGTGGGCAGTCACGCTTGTTATGCATATCTGATGTTCTTAGTGTATATATATACACATGAAGGGGGTTTTAAGCATTAACAGTTCTGCACACATGTTGACCCAGGAAATCGGAAAAAGGGAGGGCAGTGGTATGGCGCTCCTATATTGGGATCTACATATATATATTAATTATATATATATATATTATATATATATATATATATATATATATATATATATATATATATATATATATATATGGAAGTTGCAGCCAACAAACCTTTTTGATAAAAACAACAGCAACAATGACAACAACAGCAACAACAAACCCTATTTTACGACTATCAACTATTTTTTTTTTAGTTTTCTGACTCTGGAGATTGAGAGTAGAACTTCCAGCCAGAAAGTACTAATTTTACAATTTACTCAATCCCTGTCAATTGGGTGCTTATATTGTTTAGTATAACTTGGTACACCTTGATTTTAATCTGTTTCAGCTTCAGCTGCTGGAATTACGAACAACTAACTATGAATTGGATGGAAAATGCAAAATGCTGGAGAGAGGTAAGAATTGTGAATGGTTGCTATAGTCGTATAGATATGATGATGTAGGATGTCGGTATATCCATAATATCATAGATCATAATGCATTTATATAAAGATGTCATATTACACATCAGTATGATTTTCAGGTAATCAGATCATGGCTGTCACAAATTTTGGTAAAAGTAGAACCAATTAGGATGCCCCCAGTTTGCATATTTATAATGTTCACCAAGGTTAGAAAACTGTTTAAAAATCTGGATATGTGCCTGTTATGTTATGATGCTTTTCCTGCTTTGCACTTGGTTGTATACTAGTTGGTGTATTATGTTTTATATATAAATTATGATATATAAAGAGATATTGATTACTATTATCATTATAATTGAATAAGAAAAAAAATAACGTAATAAAATTAATTTTAAGGTATGTGGCTCAGTTTTTGAACAACAGAAATTAAGCAAATTCAGATGGGCCATCAAAGATTTTTCAAATTTGTTGTTGTTGTTGATTTTATACTTTCTTATTTGGCACATATTCATCTGAATGTGAAATCTTTACACGACTTACTATAAAGAAATGTTTCATCATTATGTTTATTTTTGAGTTTTAGTCTTAGCTTCAGATTGTTGAAGATATGGTGCATGGATTCCGTTTATACATAATGAGCTATGTCTGTGGATGTTTGAGCTGTGTAAATATGTTATTTGTGAGGGTATTGTGTATGCATGTGGTGTGGTGTGTGTGTTTTGTGTGTGTGCTATGTTCATTTTATATGATGAGGTAGGCGTGTGTGTTTCTTGTATAAATCTGTGTACTTGTGACTAAGAGGCTGTGTGTGTGTGTGAGTGTGTGTGTGTGTGTGTGTGTGTGTGTGTGTGTGTGTGTGTGTGTGTGTTGTGTGTGTGTGTGTGTGTGTGTGTGTGTGTGTGTGTGTGTGTGTGTGTGATGCTGGTGAGAGAGAGGGACCGACAGTGACACTGGATGTTTTACATATAGATTATAACCGTTTAATTTGAAAATGCAAACATACATAATCATAAATGATAGACAAATGTGATAATGCAATTTTCAGTTTTAGGTTTACATCATCCTTCCACCCCCCAACCCCCTTTCCTAAAAGCAAAATCATCAGACATTTTTACTAATCTCTTTCAGAGTTGTGTAGAAATATTGCAAGCTTCTGTTTATAATTTTCACTTCTACTAGTTCTAGACAAGAAAAGCAGTGACAATTGAAACATATTTGGATTTTCATGATATCTAGACATTTAGTGTATCATCCAAGTCTGGTCAACACAATTCGGTATGCATTTAATCTTCAGTGGATCACGGATATTGAAATACAAGGCTCCTGAGTTTTGCTTTAAATAATACATGATATTGAAATACAAGGCTCCTGAGTTTTGCTTTTAAATAATATGTACAGTGAATACCAACCTACCACTGTTGTGTATGCAATTTTTATGAGAGAGTGAAGGGAGGGGAGGAAAGAACATGATATAATGCATGTGTGTGTATGAGTGGGTAATGACAGATAACTCTCATGGTTTACATAACCCACCTTTTCATCTGGTATATATGTTCTGGTGTCCTTATGTATGGTTATATTTGTATTCAGGTGTGTTTTTTAAATCTCCCCTGTGCGATAAATCGGAAGGAATGGTCCTGCGCCGGGGGCATGTCCTTAGATTATGTGCGCGAAAGCATTGATATGTGTACTTAATTTTCTTTTTTTTTTTTTTTTTCCTGAAGTTTTGTGTTTTGAAGCGGTTATAGCCCTGATATGGCTCTGTGCAGTCGGCTGGGCTTTAAACAACAATAAAAGAAAAGAAAAAAAGACGGCTGTAGGGGTTGATTATATTTGAATTTGAAATCAGGTTTTATGTAAACTCTAACTGTATAAATAACAGTGTTTGATTTTTCCTGAACAGAATTGGGAGAATCAACAAACAAGATTGAAACTCTGGACAAAGAGCTTGCCAAGGCTACCAAGGTGACTACCAGTTACTAAGAGTGGATGATGAGGGGATGTGATTAGAGGGGGGAGGGTTGGAAGGGAAGGGGGATGGGGCAGGGAAAACTGAAGGAGGTTAAGAGTGGAGGTTGTGTATTATCACTATGCTTTCTATGGAATGTGATTGAACTATAAACTGATAAAGTGTGCAAAGGGCTAATGGTTGATGCAAAATTTTGTTGTTGTGATGTTTCAATATGATTTGATATTACTTGTTATTGTTTTTGAAATAAAAGTATCTTTAATTACTTGTTTTATTCTAATATTTTTTGTTATTTTTGAATCAGTTTGATACATTGTTAATATTTATTTTATTAGTATTATCTGCTTGTCTGTCTGTCTGTCTGTCTATCTATTTTCTCTCAATTTCTGTCTATCTATCTATCTATCTATCTATCTGTCTGTCTGTCTGTCTATGTCTAGATCTATCTTATCTATCTATCTATCTATCTATCTATCTATCTATCTATCTATCTATCTATCTGTCTGTCTGTCTATTTTATCTATCTATCTATCTATCTATCTATCTATCTAGCTATATCTATCTATATCTACTATTATCTATATCTATCTATCTATATCTATCTATCTATCTATGTCTGTCTGTCTGTGTATCTGTGTATCTATCTATCTAGTCTGTCTGTCTGTCTATCTCTCTCTCTCTCTCTACATTCTATCTACCTATCTATCTCTGTCTATTTCTATTTAAGATATTTATTCTTTTGTTTCAGGCTATCAGTAAGAGCAAGAAAGCAAGAGTAAGTGTCTTTTACCATACAATATAATATTTAAAAATACCTTGTTTGTAAAAGATCCTTTGGAGTATAAAACATGACGTTTCGAGCCCAGGCCCTTTGTCATGTTTTATACTCCAAAGGATCTTTTAAAACAAGGTATTTTTTAATATTTTGTTTTTACCCTCAAGATCCAGCAGTCATATTTTGTTTTACATACAATATAATGTTATGTGGCTGCACTTTATATTTTATCTGTCTCTGTTACTGTTAGTCTGTGTCTGTCTTTGTGTGTGTTTGTGTAGCTTTGTTAGTCTGTGTGTGTGTATCTTTGTTAGTATGTGTGTGTGTCTTTGTTAGTATGTGTGTGTCTTTGTCTCTCTTACCAGTCTTAGTCTGTGTATGTCTGTCTTTTTCTCTCTTAGACTGTGTGTGTCTGTTCAGTATGTTTCTTTGTTTGTTAGTCTTTGTATCTCTTTGTTTCTGTGTTTCTTTGTCAGTCTGTATGTGTGTGTCTTTTTCTCGACTAGTGGCTGTGTGTGCATGTATTTCTTTCTTTTTATCTGTGTGTCTGTCTGTGTTTCTGTTAGTGTGTGTCTTTGTTAGTCTGGTTAGTCTTGTTTTTTTCTCTGTTAGTCTGTGAGTGTGTTTGTCTCTGCTAGTCTCTGTGTTGTGTGTGTGTGTCTGTTAATCTGTGTGTCTGTCTCTGTCTCTTAGAATCTGTATGTATATCTGTCTTTGTCTTTGTCAGTCTGTGTATGTCTGTCTTGTTTGTAGTTTGTGTGTGTCTGTCTTTGTTAGTCTGACTTCGTCTGTGTGTGTGTGTGTGTGTGTGTGTGTGTGTGTGTGTGTGTGTGTGTGTGTCTGTGTGTGTGTGTGTGTGTGTGTAATTTTAGTCAGGTGACAGATTTATCCATTTACATGTATTGTTTTAGAGGCAGTACACCAGCTGGCAACAAGGTATACAAATGTATTCAGAATCTAGCAGCACTTGCACGGTTATTGATTTCATTTACCTCTTTTCATGCTTTTTCTTGTTAATAACGTGCTCAGGAAGGTTACTTGATCATGTGTAGTTTCTATCATGAAATTGAATAAAGGAAATCTAGACTGTGAATAATTTGTTTGAGAATTTAAGAGATTACATGTAGATTAGTTAATAAAAAATTAATGAGAATTAATAAAAAGTTAATAAGAACTTATTAATTTCTTATCAACTAATCTACATACAATATCCTAATTTCTCATGCAAGTCATTTACACAGTCTGTATGTACTTTCTGCTTGAGAAATTAGGAGATCATATATAGATTACATATGATTCTAATAAACAAAGTGTTCATCACTTTATGTGATTGTCACCGGTGGTTTTACTGTGGAATGATATGGTAGAAAGAATGAGGATGCAGTCAGGTTTGGTAATAACAAATTCTATAGCAGTAAGAAGGTGGAGTAACTGTGCATTGTTCAGAGTTGATGTTTCAAAACATGAGTAATTTTAAAGAAGTGTTTGGTTTAATTGGTTGGTCGGTTGTTGGTTGGTTGGTTGTAGCAGGTTTCCTTTTTTTTTTTTTTTTAAATTAAACTTTCTGAGTTTGTTATTTTTACTTTGGAATCAGTGTTGTCATTGTACAGTATGGAGGCTTTTACAGAATTGACTTATTGAGTACAGAACATGGATGTTTTAAGATGTCTTACTGTGTGTTTTATAGTTAAAAACTATAACTTGGTTCGCCATTATTTCAAGAAAACCGACCAGGGAAACGAGTTCCACACCTGTTAGAAGAGAGCGCGCATCCACTTGACAACACAATCTCCACCTGACTTCAGCATCTCTAATGTGATACTGATGTGATACAAATTAATGTGAATTGTGTGACTTGACAATAATTATATTGTTCTTGTTATTGTTGAATTAGATATCTGACATTTGTTTCATGCCTGTGGTTTGAAATCAATTGTTTACAGGAGGCAGAACTGCTGATTCAAGAGAATGAGTCATTACAGAGAAAACTGCAGAGTCAGGAGGAAGAATTTCGACTACAGAACCAAACACTCATGACTGAATTGTCTTCGGTAAGAGAATTATTGAAGTACAGAAATGAAGACTCATGACTGAATTGTCCTTTGTAAGAGATTATTTGAACTACAGAATGAAACAGTCATGACTGAATTGTCTTAAAATAATTAAATGAACTACAGAACCTAACACACATGACTGATTTGCCTTTGGTAAGGGATAATTGAACAACAGAGCTAAACATTGTTGAATTGTTCCCGGTAAAGGATCAGTTGAATTACAGAACCAAACACTCACAATTGATTTGTCCTTGGGAAGGGATTAATTTGATTACAGAACCAGAAACTCATGGTTGAATTGTGTCTAGTAAGGGATTAATTGAACTATGGAACCAAAGACTCATGATTGTATTGCCCTCAGTAAGGGATTAATTGAACTATGGAACCAAAGACTCATGACTGAGTTGCCCTTGGTAGGAAATAAATCGAACTGCAGAACCAAGGAGTCATAACTGAACTGTCCTTGGTAAGAGATTAATTGAACTAAGAATCTATCATTGATTTGTCTTTAGTGAAGGATTAACTGAACTACAGAACCACTTATGACTGATTTCCCAGTAAGGGAATAAATGAATTATATAACCAAAGACTGATGATTCAGTTGTCCTTGGTGAGGGAATAATTGAATTACAGAACCAAACACCCTTGACTGGATGCTCTTGGTAAGGGAATAATTGAATTACATAACCAAACACCTTTGACTGACTGCCCTCGGTAAGGGAATAATTGAATTACAGAACCAAACACCTTTGACTGACTGCCCTCAGTAAGGAAATAATTGAATTACAGAACCAAACACTTTGACTGACTGCCATTGATAAGGAAATAATTGAATTACAGAACCAAACACCTTTGACTGACTGCCATTGATAAGGAAATAATTGAATTACAGAACCAAACACTTTTGACTGACTGCCCTCAGTAAGGAAATAATTGAATTACAGAACCAAACACTTTTGACTGACTGCCCTCGGTAAGGAAATAATTGAATTACAGAACCAAACACCTTTGACTGACTGCCATTGATAAGGAAATAATTGAATTACATAACCAAACACCTTTGACTGACTGCCATTGATAAGGAAATAATTGAATTACAGAACCAAACACTTTTGACTGACTGCCCTCAGTAAGGAAATAATTGAATTACAGAACCAAACACTTTTGACTGACTGCCCTCGGTAAGGAAATAATTGAATTACAGAACCAAACACTTTTGACTGACTGCCCTCAGTAAGGAAATAATTGAATTACAGAACCAAACACTTTTGACTGACTGCCCTCGGTAAGGAAATAATTGAATTACAGAACCAAACACTTTTGACTGACTGCCCTCAGTAAGGAAATAATTGAATTACAGAACCAAACACTTTTGACTGACTGCCCTCGGTAAGGAAATAATTGAATTACAGAACCAAACACCTTTGACTGACTGCCATTGATAAGGAAATAATTGAATTACATAACCAAACACCTTTGACTGACTGCCCTCAGTAAGGAAATAATTGAATTACATAACAAAACACCTTTGACTGACTGCCATTGATAAGGAAATAATTGAATTACATAACCAAACACCTTTGACTGACTGCCCTCAGTAAGGAAATAATTGAATTACATAACCAAACACCTTTGACTGACTGCCATTGATAAGGAAATAATTGAATTACATAACCAAACACCTTTGACTGACTGCCCTCAGTAAGGGAATGATTGAATTACATAACCAAACACCTTTGACCTACTGCCATTGATAAGGAAATAATTGAATTACAGAACCAAACACCTTTGACTGACTGCCCTCAGTAAGGGAATGATTGAATTACATAACCAAACACCTTTGACTGACTGCCCTCGGTAAGGAAATAATTGAATTACAAAACGAAACACTTTTGACTCGATGCCCTCGGTAAGGGAATAATGATATTGAAGTCAAGAACCAAACATTTATAACTAAATTCTCCTTGGAAAGAGATTTGGTGAACAACTCTTTCCCCGGAATAGGCAGAGCTAATGAATATGTTACATATTGAATTGCATTTGTGGACTTACCCATTTTAGCTTTATCATATTATAGTAGTTAATATTAATCCTTTTATTATTATTTTAATATAGTAATTGATTGGTGTAAGTGAAAATAGAAATGTTGTCTAGTAGTGTAATTTCTAATGTTTGTAACACTGTTATTGTCTGTATCTTGGACTGTGTTTGATGGACAAACACACACACATGCACACACACACATACATGCACATACACACACAAACGCACACATGCGCACGCACACACACACACACGCGCAAACACACATATACACAACACACAGAGAAATAGTAATGAGCTTGGATGTTTATGGACTTGAAGTCGTTCATTTGAAAAACAAGTTATTTTGTATTCTAGTGTTGACTCATTGTCAAGTGTGGAACAGAAATTGTCATTAAAGTCAGAAGAATGACTTAGAAGTCATGGGTTTGAACCCCCCATTGTGGAATTTTTGGCCTTGAAGGACTCTTACCCAGTATTGAGCATTCTGTGGGTTTGTGCGAAGACTGGGACCACACAGTTGAGTCTCATCCGCTTCATGGGTCCATCATTGAGGGTCTTGCTCATATTTGATGACCAACATTGCATCTCTGGGGCCTGGTTGAAACCAGGATACCCCTCGTATGGATGCTGGGGGCTCTTTCAGTATAAATAGTATCCCCATCTTCTGGAAATTCTGTGCTGGAAATTTTGTCTTTTCTGTCACTGTCTTTGTTTCTACCTTATTCCTTTGCTCTCTGTCATTTCTTCCTACCATTTTCTGCCTTGCTGGTCCATTCACTTGTATGTGTTCGATACAGTCATATGTACTTTCTCTTAGGATTGATAATTGGTACATGTATTAAGTGCGTTGTTGGCTCTAGGGAGGTGAGGTATGTGGAAGCAATCTTAGGTAATTTAGGCCCTTTTTTTTTTAATGTAAGTTTTAGTGTCCTTATTTATGTTTAAATTTGTATTCAAGTTTGTTTTTCAAATCTCCATGTGCGATAAATTGGAGTGGTCAATCCTTAGATTATGTGCGCGAATGCATTGATACGTGTACTTAATTTTCTTTTTTTTTCCCTGTTGAAGTATTATGTATGTTTTGAATGGATATGCCACTGCGCAGTTGGCTGGGCTTTAAACAACAATAACAATAGAAACCAGGATATGTTATGAAAGTAAGCATCACACAGTCTCTGTCCAAAACTGAACTTCATTAAAAAAGGAACATCAGTGTCATCTCCATTTTCATCATCATGACACTGTGAAAAATTGCTCCAGATTGTGTTTGTCCTTCAAGCTCTTCATATGGTGATTCCAGTTTCAGTGGATAGAGAGGTGTGTTGAGAGAGTCAAAACGAGTGGCATGGGAGTAATGAGTGATACAGGAGTGATACAGAAAATATAGGAAGTGGAAAAAAAAAAAAAAAATTCAAAGCCTTAATTATGTTCAGGTCCATTTCACTAATTCAAAAGTAAATGGTAAGTTTAGCACATAACAGTGACACCATGTGTCTGCAGTTGGTGGCAAGCAATGAGGAACTGGAGAAAAAATGCCAGGAATTACAGGCAAATGAGGGAGAGAGTGCAGGAAAAGGAACATCGAAAGAAGGAGAAAAATCGTCAGAGGTTGAAGATGAGGTGCGGCACCTTCAAGCTCAGAATTCTGCTTTGCAGAAGAATCTGACAGGTGTGTATGTGTTCTGTCTTAAGTATTGACCTTACAGATCTGCATGCATGCAATACTTTTCATGAATATGTATGCAGGGTTACACAAGCCTGCATGTTTATACATACATGCATGCATACTCGTGCATATGCACACGAAACACATACATGTATCAGATACAACATACATGTACATATATAAACATGCTCATGCACACACTGTTTTTGTTGTTGTTCACAGATACATATACATATATAAACACACTCATGCACACACACATATACACACACATGCATGCATGCACACACACGCATACATACACACATACGTACGTATGCACACACACGCACAGACACACACACACACAGACACATACACACACACACAGGCACACACACACATATACACACACACACACACACACAATACTTAAAAATCAATTATGCATAGACGAAAAGCCTTTGTGTATTTGGGTATGTGTGGTGCAGTGGAGGGCGTCTGCATTTTTGCCTTCTTTTGTTTTTTATTGACAGTGTGTATGTGTTACACTTTGTCAAGTATTTTGCTTGTTTGTTTTACATCAGAATTGTGTCTGTTTTTACTGTAGTCTGCAATGGAAGGTACACACAAAGCAACTTTTACTATTTTTAAATGTTTATCATGTCTCTTCATGTGAAAGAAACAAATCTTCAGTTTCAGTTTTGAGATGCGCTTATAATAAATTCCTTATGCACTGGCTCCACAGATGCCATTTGATGGATAAGATGCACAATGATCATGACTTAAGCATTTAAAGACTAGTCTAAGAGTACTCACCATAATTATTTTCAGTTTCCTCTTAATTAAGAGACAGATTCTGGTGAGTACGTTTTGTTTAAATATAGTATTCAGAAAATACTGTAACAGTGTTGCTCTGTTTTCTAGCTACCCAGGAGAAGTATGAGAAAGAATTGTCCAATCTTCGAGAACAGCTGAAGATGAGAGCGGAGTCAGAAGAGGAGAGAGAGCACCAGTCTCCTGTCGAGAGTGAGGATGTCAGGTCAGGATGTGGTGTTGACGGCCACTCGCTTGTGTGGATCTTGAAAGCGATGTTTTCAATCTAAGTATATGTTTAGCTGTATGCTTACCATATCTGGGTGTTGATAGGCATTCACTTGTGTGGATCCTGAAAGCAGTGTTTGTAATCTTAAGTATATGTTTAGATATATGCTTACCATGTCTGATTGTTAACGATCTTTCCATGGCATTATATAGGTACACATCTTTCTTTCATTGTTTTGACTCTTTCTGTCCTTTTATGCGTCCAGTCTTGGTGTGGCCTTTGTTAGCCATGCACCTTTCATCATGTTTCACCCACACATCTTTCATCCATTGTCTTAACTCTTCATGTCCTTTTATGTGCTTGACCTTGGTGTTGCCTTTATTAGCCATGCACTTTTCATTGTGTTTCATCGTATTTGTTCTGCCATTTTGTTTTCCCTTTGGAATCATGGTACAGACTAACAAAAAAAATCTTCTGAAACTCATAATGTTGTCGATGCCACAACTCCCGGCTTTGGATGCTCAATGAAATGGTCAAACCAACACAATGAAATGCATGCTAACAAAGGCTGCATGAAGATCAAGCACACAAAAGGACAAAGAGTCAAGACTGAATGAAAGGTGCATAGCTGTACCAGGCAACTTAACTCTCTTGCTACGAGCGTTGGGATTTCCTGATCATGTCTCAACAACGCTTGTCTACGAGCGTCGGAGAAATCCAACTTGAGTTTTGAAAATTCGCGGGGCTTTCAGTATTTCCGTTAACCGAAACTAATAGCCAGAAATAGATTCTTTGGTCATTCTTAGCCTCGTTTCAGGCCATTAGGTCACTGTACTCTGCAGATGGTGTGTTGACAGTGCAAAGTTCACGACCCACTATCTCTGCAGTGAAGCAGGCGACGGAAAAGCAAATTGCTGAACAATACTCAACTTCTCAGCGCTTTTCAAGACGATTTCTTCCTTCAGTGCACATGGAGTGTGTGCATGTTGGATTTTATAAAATTTCATTCAAAATGTGAGTGTAGGAACTGATGTATTGACCTGACTGTGTATTTTGTAAGACATTTTTCACCTGAAAATTTCTCTAATTTTACTTGTACCGCTACTCTGCAGCCACGAGGGCTAGGCGGTTGAAATTTCAGCATGTTGTATACCAATCTTTAATATATGACCTTCTAAATTTCAAAACTGTCTGTTTTCATTTGTTTGTATGAGAATTTTTCTCATGACCTATACAAATGGTGTGTATCAGGGTAATGGCAAGGGGCATAATCGTACATAGCGAGTGAGTTAAAGATCGTAAACAGTCAGTCAGTCTATGAAGCCAAAAATTTATTTCTGTAGTAGTTGTGGATAGAAGATTGAGATGATTTGCTGTGGTCAGGCCTACCTTTATAGTATTTCATGATTTGTCTGTTTAAAACTTGTGAAAATTATTGAGAGTTGAGTTTGTATGTGTTTGAGTGAGTGTGTGTGTGTGTGTGTGTGTGTGTGTGTGTGTGTGTGTGTGTGTGTGTGTGTGTGTGTGTGTGTGTGTTTGTTTAACCCTTTCAGTGCCAAAGTGTAAATAAAAAGGTGAATTGCCTGTGCCACGGAGTTTTAAACGTCTTGACTTAAAATTAAAAGAAATTCATATCTCTTCATCCAGCCCAGAAAACCCCACAACACTATATATTTTCTTGTTCGGTACACTTTACAACACACCAGGAACAGCAGTACTTTCATTTTTATGATCACCAGTGCTAGTAATGTCACTCCGACTCTTATCTGGGTCAAGTCCGACTTCGGAATCGGACATCAACACTGAAATATCGCTTGCATGCGCCAAATTATCATCATTTTCACTCTTATCGACAGACTGCAAATCAGAATCAGCTCCACAAGTAATGATTTCTGCAACTTCTTTTGCTGCATAAGTTGTTTTTTCGGGTCCCATCAATGGTGTTGAAGCGAGTTCGCGTCTACCATTGTTTACAGTGGCTGAATAGTAGGGGGTCACATTTTCAACCTCATGGGCAGAAAAGACCGTAAAATGTCACACATACATAATTAGCATCTATTTATAGAGGGAATCCTGAAGTTTCCGTTGATATCTCATGCGTCACTGAAAGCGTTGGGGTTTTCTGGCTAAAAATAGGAAAATTCGGTCAGTGGCGCTGGAGGCGTATGTTTCTACCGACCGAATATTCGGTCAGAAGCAGTCAACAGGTTAAAGAACAACTTATGTTCTTTGCTTGTATTATATTTTTTTCAGAGGAGAGAAAAGAGAACCTGAAGGCCAAGCTGACAGTGATGCACAGACAGCAGGTAAACTAATAAATAAAGAAATAGTCTGCAACAGGCATTTTAGTTCAGTGGTTAGGACTCTGGCTTTTTAATTCAAAGATCTGTGTTCAAATCTGCTTGAGTACTGCATGGTGGGTAAATGCTGGAGATATTGTTAATCTCCACATCAACAAATTGCTGACCTCCTAATGCCTTTCATGTCTGCATGTAGAACATTACAATTTAGATGTATATGTTAAACACCCAGCAAGCCATATTAGTGGCTTATGGAAACACAAAAATATTAGCAAACACACATTCAAAATGGAATAGGATTGCCTTCATGGCGGGGGAAAATAGCAATATGCATAAACACCTTGTCATAAATTAAGTGCATATTAGAGTTGCAGACACAAAACACACACAAATCACACACAGACAGACACACAGAGACAGACAGACACACAGAGACAGACCACACACACACACACACACACAACCACACACACACAGCACACACCCCACGCCACACACGCACACACCAGACACACACAGCACACACACACACACACACACACACAACACACACACACCACACACACACGCTTGTATTGGTGTCTTGTTTTTGATAAGACATTTCTATTACTGGGAAAGAGAAGACTTGGCAGACAACAAAAATAATGCATTTTTGAGTTGTTGCTACCTCAGTTCAGTTTTTTTTTATATAAAATTGAGTGCACAGCTGGTATTATTTCAGGTCTTTGTTTTACACAGCACAGGGTGGTGATGGTTTTATCCCCATAAAATCTTTATTAAAGTCTGTGATTTCGTCCTTTCTCTATTTTGAAAAATTGGGCTTTAACTGAACATTTCACTTTGTGTAGACAATTCCATGTGAGATTTATTTGTCCATCACCATTCACCAGTAATATTCCAAGATCTAGAAATTATGGCAGATGGTTTGAAGATGGTTTAAGTCTGTCAGTAGCCGTATTAATAGACCAGGTCTTGCAGTTCTACACATCTGAAGTGTTGTGTGTGATGATGTATTGTTCAGCTATCTGTGTTTTGTTTGTGTTTAGCTATAAACCTCAGCATGGACCAGTCTCAAAAGAAGATGGAAGAGCTCACTGAGAAGATTAACAGTATGTACTGGAATTTTGTACCTGTTTTCTGCATATGATTATTTGTTAATGCATTGTCTAAACAGATGGAAGATAACTTACCTATGTCCAGATTTGTTGTGAATTATATGTATGTGTGTGTGAGTCATAAAAGTTGCTCTGTATTATTGACATGCAATTCTAGTAAATATTAATGCATAAACAAGAAATTATCTATAGTTTGTTTGAATATTGATAACCAAAATATGATGAACCAAGGAGAAGAATGGCAGAATGGTTAAGGCGTTCGTTTGTCTATAACTAAACTGGAGATTCCAGGGTTCGTTTCCCTTGAGGCCTCGACTTTTCTCTTCAGTTTGACCGGAGAATTGAACTGAATGTCTAGTCCTTCAGAAGGGCAGTTGAAAATTGTGAAGAGCAGGGCATTTGCCAGGCTGCCCTGACATAAAATATTAGAAAGATAAGTTGATTTCCCAGGTCCCTCCCCTTGAAGGCAATTAGCCTTCTTGCCTTTCTGAAGTTTTGATTTAAAAAAAAAAAGAAGTGGTGTTGTACTGCTGTGACATGTTTTGAACAGGGAAGAGCAGACCAAGTTTTCCTTGGTAAAACCATTGTGACAGAAATGAATAAATATGAATATGGATACAAGTTCGTACATTTGCAGATAGAAGAAGAAATTAAGAAAATACCTAACCCTTTCATTACAGCTTATGCAAACACTGCACAGCACATGGAACTGACCTACAGCTGGAGTTCTTTGTCAGAAACCAGCCATTTGACTGAAAAAAAAATTGGATGACTGATTTCAGAATGCTCCTGTATGTGTATGTGCTGGTTGGCAGCTACACTACTCTGTTCACATTAGCAGCTACAGTTGTGAAAGAGTTTTAACATATCTGCACTTTTCTCTGCATAGATTTGTGAAAGTATGTATATGTTATTGTGTGGACAGCCATGACTAATAATGACATGACATACTAAGACTTGTCAGACAGTATATTCCTACATGTTTATGGCTTGGTTTACCAGTTTTTGGTCATGTGTCTGCACAAGGCATTTATGTAGAAAATAAAGGTTTTCCATAATCTGACTGGCCAATATGGAATGAGGGTTAACCCTTTCAGCCCTGAGTACTTCTAGACCTCTGATGCCCTCAACCCTGAGTATTTTTAGAGAAATTCTAGCGAAAATCGGTGTCTCAGAATAAGTCCTTCTAATGCTTAAAAATTTGCCAGGAAGAAAGTATAGGGTGTCTGGAATTCGGTAATATAAACAGGATGTGGCAGAGGAGAGTAGGTGCCGGTAGGTCGCATACCGCACGCCAGCACCATACCAGGTCAGGTTAACCGGACATGTCAGGCCGCTCCTGCGGCCTGCCGGGTCCAGAGGTATTAATCGCACTGGCCGCTGCATTGGCCAGCCGGGTTCAAAGGGTTAAGGACTGCTTTTCTCACAGCCAGTATTGGCAGGGCAGTGCCCGTCTCCTCGTTCTCACTGCTTTATCTTCCCCATCTCTAAACACAACGGGACACCCATTTATACTTGGGTAGGCTGAGGTGATATAAACTAAGAGCCCAAATTTGGTCCCACATCCATTTTGATGAATTAGAACTGAAATTTGATTAGCATTTGTTCATGAAAACTAGAATTTAAGTGGAATTTGTTACAGAGTGATTTTTTAAAAATCAGTTTTGTATATCAATTGTGTCCCAAATCTGCAGTAAAGATTTGACAGATTCCTTACCTGTGAAAAACTGTATGCTGGCAGGCTTAAATGAAGGGGTGAGGGATGTGGTGGTAGCTAGAAAGCTAATGATGCCACCAGAATGATTGGAGCATTGAGATGGTCAACCACAAAGCTGTGTCAGTTGAGCCTGCCAGTCTGCTGTAAAAAGATACAGTGGCAACCACTCTCACTTATACTTAATCTTGACTTTAAATTAAAGTTTAGATTCTAATCACTAAACAGTGAAGTGCTGTATTAACTCAATCGAGTCGCAGTCTTCAGGGTCATTCTGCCCCTTCAATTCAGAGGATTTTTAGCACATTTTAAAAATATATAGAAAAACAACCAAATAAAGTAGACAAACAAAGTAAAGTGATACAGAAAGACCAGGAATAGATCTTTACAAATAATCTTACTTTATTTATGGTATTCCATGTACTTGTAAATGATGAGGTATCCAAATAGGTATCGAAAAGGGGGGTATTTTTGTTGTTGTTGATGATATGAACACACACTGTGAAACAGTTTTAGATGAAGTCCAGAACATAATTTCCATGCATGGATGTTTCAGATCACAAGATTACTGGTAGTTGTCACTTTTAGCGTACAGTTGCTCCAGAGCACAAAATATTTACAGAATTGTGAGGTTCGACTTGCTTTCCTTGACGCCATTTGCGAAATTCGCATGTCGCGGGTAGCGCTGAAAAAAGGCTACTGTTGTCTTTGTTTCACATTGCCACAAACGGTCTAAGGTAAATAACTGCTGTAAACATACCCTAGTTTCGGTTCCCAGTGAGTTTTCCCTATAACTGATGCTTTTGACGTAAAAAAAAACTCCCGAATGTTCGCCGTTGATAAATCAACGTAGCGTATCCAAGCAGTAAGCGGAAGTGACAGAGATTTTCTTCCGGTACGAAGCGATTGAGTTAAAGTGAGACATTAACTTCAAAAATGAATGAACTTTTTACCTGTTTCTTCTTCTTTTGTTTATTATTCAGTTATGTATATATCAGTATGTTCTGGAGTATCTATGTTTTCTTTAATTATTTACTGGTTTACCTGTACAAAAGCTTTGTGTTATAGAGGACATAACTGAGGGCAGGTGTGTTTGTGGTTGAGTGCATTCTGTTTTTGATAGATTCCGTAGTGCTTAAGCATTGAAAAAGGTAATTGTGACATTGCCTGTTGAATGTTAAGTTACATGTATAGGCTGTAAGCAATTAGAGGTAAAGTGTCAACAATCAATACAGACAGAAAAACCAACAGCTATTCTCCAAATCTCAAACATTTGTAGAACTACAGATCTGTATTATAAACTACAGTGGTAGGCCTTTATCCAAACAGACAACAAAACGAACACATACACACACACGTTGATATAGACACACACACACACACACACACACACACACACACACACACACACACACACACACATACACACACACACACACACACACACACACAGAGGCACACATGCACACACACACACACACACAGAGGCACACATGCACACATAGACACACACACACACACACACCACACATCCAACCACACACACACACAAGAGGCACACATATGCACGCATAGACACACACACACACACACACACACACACACACACACACACACACACACACACACACACACCACACACACACACACACACACACACACACACACACACACCACATACGCACACATAGGCATACACAGACACACACACAGACGTCGACATACACACAACACACACACACACACACACACACACACACACACACACACACACACACACACACCACACAGATGCGTGTGCACACACACACACACATTCACCACACACACACACACACAGATGCGTGTGCACACACACACACACACAACACACACACACACACACACACACACACACACACACACACACCACCACACACACACACACACACACACACACATACACACACACAGAGAAACAGACATACACACACACACACACATGCGTGCGCGCGTGCGCATATGCAAACACACACGGGGCCCACTTTAGGGCTACTGTTAATGCCTGTTTCAGATCTTCAGCTGAACCTTGACACTGAGGGAGAAGAAAAACAACTTCTTAAAGAACAGTTGGTACGTATATAGGTACTTTCCTTGTTAAACATCTGCCCATAACAGTGTACATGTTGTAGGATGAGAGGATGTGTCATTTACTTTTTAAGGTAGGAAAGATGAAAGTTTATGTTCAGGAGTTTGTATACATACAGTGTGATTTCAGTGATCACTTCAGTGTTTTGTTATTATAAGTTTGCCTGTATTTTCTTGTAGATATATTTAAAAAAGAGATGACCTAGGACAACCTGAATCTAAAGACACCTCACGCACAAAATACTGTATTTTCTTGTAGATATATTTATAAAGAAGACACCTAGACCTACCCTGACTAAGACCCTCAAGCACAAAATAACAATCTGTGAGCTGCATTGTATGAGAAGAGATGTCAACAAGACCGAGCATGACATGCTAGAAACACTGAGATCAGAGAAATGGTAGAAACAGCATTGGTCCACCATCATATTATTGACAAGAATTAAGTGGTTTGGTCATCTGGGTGAAAATGCAGGTATACAAGCATATATCAAAAAGATCTCTGAATTTAAATGGAGAGGTAAACTTCAAATATCAAATTTCAGAACATGTTACACTGTATGTATGTGTACAGCTATGTATGTGGTGGTGATGTATTTTAGAATATGTGATGTAATGAAGTGTTCAAAAACATTGTTTTGCTGTTATGTTTTGCAGAAGAAATCAAAAGAACAGGTTGGAAGTTTGGACGAAGAGGTTGAAAAGGTAATTTTTAGTTTCGACAGCTTTAGAAAAAAGAATCAGCACCACAGCTCTCTCAGTAATACACTTGATGGAAAAGTACAAGTTAAATTTTGAAATGTTATAGTGTGTACTGTATAATTTTAATGCTTTAAAGACAGGCTCTGGGAATACTGCATATACACTTTTCGAACAGGGTTGCGCCTTACAGGCACGTACAGCTCGGCTCTCCTGCACTTGCCTGTGTTTTTCTGTGTTTGACTGCGAGTTGTGAAAGAATTTTGTGCATGAAGTTTTTCAATATGGACTGGATTATGTTCCCATTGTGTTTACCGAACCATCTTCGCTGTCTCTGGTATGTCTTCCTTGTTTGTTTTTCAATTGAACTCGCTCACCGTCAGCCGCCATTTTGCCTGTGTTCACCCGGCGAACAACACGCCAGTCCCCTTCAGCCGTGTCACAACAACACAACCGGCCTTTCTCCGATAAGACAGTATTCCCGATCCGAACTACTGGCAATCCCACCTTCACCAGCCCTCGATCCCGGTGTTGTTGATAGTTTACGCAGTTGTGGCATTGGTGTCCGACTGCCGAAGAAGAGAATACACCGGGGTGGAAGAAGAAAACAGCGTTCTATCGAAGTTTTGGTCACGCCTCCACCGACTGACACTAATGTTTTGCTAGCTGTGCATGATTGCCCTACTGGCCCGGACTTCAGAAACCTCCTCTCCATCCCCCTATCTCCTGTCATTAAACTGTCAACGCCGAGTGACATCTTACGTGTTGCTATCTTTAACGCGCAGTCCGTGCAGCTCAATGCAGAGAAGAGAGCCGAGATCGCCACCTTCATTGCCGACAACGATGTTTACATTCTGTTTGTGACAGAAACTTGGCTTCGTCAACACGGTGACGAAGCGAGATGTCTCAACCTGGCACCGACTGGCTACACAGCTCTCTCCTTTCCCCGTGCTTCCCGCGGAGGAGGCATCGCCGTCGTCCATAAAGACTGCCTAGCCAAACGACTGACCACCGCCACTACCTTCCCCTTCCAGCACCCATCCTTCGAAGCCGTCCGCCTTTCCCTCTCGTTGCCAATGAACTGTTTGCATTTTGTCTGTTTTACAGACCCCCGCCTAGCCGAAAAAACAAATTGACTGTTGCAATGTTTTTGAATGACTTTCCTTTATTGCTTGATTTTTGTAATACCTTGTCAGGCAGTTCTTTTATCATTGGTGATGTCAATGTTCATTTTGATTCTGATTCTGATCCAACCACTGTACAAATCAAAAGTTATCTTGACATGTTTAGTTTCTCTCAAGCCGTCTCTGAGCCAACACAAAAGCATGGCCACATTCTTGATTGGGTAGTGTTTCGGCCTACCGACAACATTTTACGCTCCACGCACGTCACCCATTCACTGTCGTCCGATCACTACTGTGTTGTGGCTGAACTGTCTGTCACTGTGCCGTCTGATCCCGTAGAGTACTCTGAGTCGTACGTGCGATCGACAGCGTTTCATTCAGTTCCGACCTTCGCATTCTCGTGACCCCTGACCTTTGCCCCTCTGTTGACCACTTGAGCTCTGCCCTCGTGTCTGTGTTTGACAAACACGCACCACTACGTCGTCGCAAGATGCGCACCAATCGCCTTGAGCCTTGGTTTGCCGCGGTTAAAGACGACCTTGAGGCAGCGAAAAAGCACAGACGCTGGGCTGAGCGCAGATGGCTCAAAAACCCTATTACGATCACTAAACATATTTTCAACACAGCAAAAAAGGCAGTTTCAAAAATTATTCTAAAGGCTAAATCTCTCTTCTATCTAAACGAAATCGCCTCCGCTACAAGCCAAAGAAAATTGTTCAATGTCTGTGACAGATTGCTAGGCCGCAGCAAAAAATCTCTACTTCCCAACACATACCCTTTAAATGACCTACCTTCAGTGTTTAATAAGTATTTCCTCGACAAAGTAAAAAACATCAGAAAAGAATTAGATCAGGCCACGTTGTCCCCTTTGGTAAAAAGACCTACCTCCACCACCCCCACTTCAACTTTCTGCATGTTTAACCCTGTTACTGAGTCTGAACTTAAAACCATCATTCTCAAATCAAAACCCACTTCATGTTCCCTCGATCCCATTCCTACCCCTCTGTTTCTCCAGTTTCTTGATGATCTGCTCCCAACTCCCACTGTAATCATCAACTCCTCTCTTTCTTCCGGTATATTTCCATCAAGTCTTAAAATAGCTGTTGTAAAACCTCTCCTCAAGAAACAATCCTTGGACCCAAACAACTTGAAAAATTACAGACCGGTTTCTAACCTATCATTCTTTTCCAAAATTCTTGAAAAAGTCGTTCTCCAACAATTACTTACATATCTTAATGACTACGACCTCTTCTCTCCTTCTCAGTCTGCTTATTGTCCTCATCACAGTACTGAAACTGCGCTCCTCAAAATTTCTAATGACATCCTTGTAGCTCTTGACTCTGGAAACGTCTCTCTACTAACTTTACTGGACCTCTCAGCTGCTTTTGATACAATAGACCATACCATTTTGCTTAACAGACTCCAATACAGTTACGGCATTTCTCACACCGCTCTTTCCTGGTTCCGTTCATACCTCACAGAAAGAACACAATCAGTCTTTGTCAATAACCTCAACTCTACATCTGAAGAACTATTGTATGGGATCTGTGTTGGGCCCCGTGCTCTTTGTCCTCTATACACAACCACTTGCCGGCCTGATACAGTCTCACTCTCCTGAACATCAATCATTTGCAGATGACACTCAACTTGAACTCTCTACTCCTCCCGAGAACATAAACCCAGCCATTTCCTCTCTCGAACTTTGTATCACCGACATACGAATCTGGATGCTCGAAAACAAGCTAAAACTAAATGACGAGAAAACTGAAGCTGTCCTCTGTTCTTCCTCTTTTAAGTCTCTGCCGTCTACCACTCCTACATCTCTTACCATTGGATCAACAGATATTCCCTTTTCCTCTACCGCACGAAATCTTGGCTTCCACTTCAGCAAAGACATGAGTATCTCAACACATGTACAGACAATCTGCCGCAAAGCATACATTGACCTTAGACGCATTAGTTATATTCGCCACTTACTTTCAGAAGACGCTACCAAAACATTTCTTTCTGCCTTTGTTCTCTCCAAATTAGACTACTGTAATTCCCTCTTTTCTGGCTGTCCTCAAAATCAATTAGACAAACTTCAAAAAGTACAAAACTCTGCCGCTAAACTTGTTTCTCGTTCCCGCAAGCATGATCATGTCACACCTATTCTCAAATCCCTTCACTGGTTGCCTGTTCAAGCTCGCATTGACTATAAGCTTGCCTCACTATGCCACTCTTTTTTCTCTGATCTCTCTCCTCGCTACCTGGCTGATCTTCTCTCTGTGTACACTCCTTCTAGAAATCTCCGCTCCATTGCTGATACCAGATTGCTCCGTGTTCCACGCGTGCGCACAAAAACATTTGGACATCGCTCTTTCTCCTTCGCAGCCCCCACTATCTGGAACTCTCTTCCCTTTGAAATCCGACACCTAAAATCGACTTCTTCTTTCAAAACAGCTCTAAAAACTCACCTCTTTCAAAAATATTATCAGTAAGTTTAACCTCATTTCCCCCCAGCCTAATAGTAGAAAAGGTGTGTTAGTGTGTGTGTATGTTATAGTAGGTAGGTGGGGGGTGGGGGTGGGTGATTATAGAGCCCAATGTGCCTCACAGTACTTTGGGGTATAGCCGTGGGGGTTGTGGGGTGCATTTGGACTTGCGTGAGAATCCGTGTATGATTGTAGCGTATGTAGTATTTTTATGGATTTATTCTATTACTTTGTATTGTGTATTTAGTGTATGTACGTGAGGTCCGAGAGATTGAAATATTGTGAGTGAATGATTGTAAAGCGTCATAAGCTCCGCTGTAGGCAGAGATTTGCGCTTATAAATGGTCTCTTATTATTATTATTATTATTTTCTGGAGAGAGAAGGGGATACAGCTTATTGGCTGTGTGTTGATGGCATGGTACTGTTTTTCATTTTGGCAGTGGTCTAAAGCTGTTTGTTTGCAGTGCTTGTTTTTTTGTTGTTGTTCACATGAAGTTGATGTTTACACTGACTATTGGAATTATAATATTTCAACAAGTTTGACTTATCTTTTCATTACTGCCCTTCTGGCCAGATTACACCATCTATGCTGGCCTTAGCTTAAGCATTGCTGCATACTGCTTACCCAGACAGGACACTGGAAGGCCTTTGTACAGATATGCTATATGCTGTACTGTCATCATTATGGAACTTTGCTATCAATCTTGCTCATGCCTCATGTGGAATAGAGCCACCCAGAAATTTACAAAGTTAACCCTTTGACTCCCGCACCCTATTAACCAACTGCAAAAACTTCACCCTTTGATTCCCTAACCCTTTCCACCAGCTTCCTGCAGGAAGGGAATCAAAGGGTTAAGTTTTTGCTTTGCTAGCAAGGTTGACAATGCAGGACGCTGGTGTACAGGGTGCGGGAGTCAAAGGGTTAAGGTTGCCTACAGCTGTCTGACAGCATGTTGACTGGAGGCACCTACAGTGGTGAACTCCTACTGTTGACTTTAATCGCCAAAAGTGGTGAAAGGGCCATTTTTGGTTGATTATAATTATAGATAGGATTAATCGTTTTTTTGACTATATTACCAAACTCCCATGTTGTACTGCCTGTTTGGTGTTTTCTTATCTAAGATGCCAGCATGTCAGGATAAGGTGACTTTTGGAACTCAGTATCCTCTGTGTGTGTGTGTGTGTGTGTGTGTGTGTGTGTGTGTGTGTGTGTGGTGTGTGTGTGTGTGTGTGTGTGTGTGTGTGCGCGTCGTGCGTGCGTGCGTGCGTGCGTGCGTGTGAGTGTGTGTGTGTGTGTGAGAGAGAGAGAGAGAGAGAGAGAGACAACTTGGATCACACACCTAACAGGCTGAGTGTTCTCTGGTACAGCATTGTGTATGTGTCTGTGTGTGTGTGAGGGTGGGTGCAGGAGGGGGAAGGGGGGAGGAAAGGGGGAGAGAGAGAAACAGAGATGACAACTTGGGTCAAGGGTTATGCGCCTAGAAGGCAGTGTGTTGTAGCTTAGCATCTTGTGTGTGTGTGTGTGTGTGTGTGGTGCTGGTGTGTGTGTGTGTGTGTGTGTGTGTGTGTGTGTGTGTGTGTGTGTGTGTGTGTGTTGTGTGTGTGTGTGTGTGTGTGTGTGTGTGTGTGTTGTGTGTGTGTGTGTGTGTGTGTGTGTGTGTGTGTGTGTGTGTGTGTGCACATGTGCGTTGTTTGTTCATTTATTGTGTTCCTGTAAACTACAGCAGGTATGCTTTTGGTGTGGATTGTTTGTGCTATAGAAGTGAAATTATTATTAAGCAAAACTTTGGGGGTTAATTGCACTTTGTATGGTATCATTTCTTTCTTGTCAGTTTCTTTTGTCTTTGCCAGTTCAGTGGCATTTAATATTCTTCCGTGTTTTTATTTCAGTTGAGTGAGAAATTGAAGAAGAAACAGGAAAGGTAAGCCTTTGGCAAATCAGTTGATCCGATAGCTTCATTGTCTTCAAACATAGTAATAATGATACTAGCCACACTTTTCATGTAGTGATTTTGAGTGCGAGACACATTTAAATTGTGTTAAAACACTTGTTCACATAAACAGCTTGTGTACTGGTACGTCACAGATTTTTCAGATACAGAAGATGATATTATTTTCCTTGTTTCGTGTTTATACATATACACAGAAGCACCTTATTCTTGGATAAAATTGATAACAGAACTGATGGGGATTGCCTAGTTCATATCATAAAATAGAGCAATGGCCTACTTAAAGATTTTTATGGATGAAGAAAAGCAGACTCACTCAGAAATCAACAGTCCTAGTTCAAATAAAATATCTGTTGATTGTATTCATTGAATAACTCCTTGCTAAATGTGAGCATTGTTTTTTGTTGTTTTTTTTTTTGCTAGCAACTCAAACATCAAAAATTACTGTGCAGAAATAAGCTGTAGGTTGCCACTGCATAGAGTACTGTTTAGGTTGCCACTGCATAGATTACCACTACCGGTTTGTTGACTAAGTTTGGAGAAGCTGTATATTGCTCCTTTAGTTTAGACAGCGACTGTTATACAGAAGGGCCTTATGCTAGGATTTTTAAAAGTTTTTGTTAAAAAAAATGAGTGGGACTGGGTGAGAAGGGAGGTGTGTTTTAAATACTAGAGCACATTTAAGCAAAAAAATTGCAGTGGTTAGTTTGATGATGACTTGCTGTGCATCCACCTGGTGCATAGGAACTTCACTTAGATTCTGAAGTTGTGTTCATGTTTTATTTTCGTCTTTATTATTGACAACAACCATTACATAAATAGAGTGGGAAGAAGCTGGAATGCTCAGATAAAAACCCTAAAGAAGTGCTTATTAACCCTTTCTCACCCTATCTTTAAGGGTGAGGGAATGAAAGGATTCACTTGAAGAATATCAGGCCTCAAGCTATGAGAGGTAATAACCGTGTCATATTTTCTGTTTGTGAAGTGTTAAGTTGTGCAGCTTCCTACATGATATTATAGACAGCTGTGTTATTTCTGTTTCAGTTTTCTGCACCTACAGTCTGAAAAGGAGAGCCTATTTGAAGAGGGGAAGTAAGTGAAATTGGTGGGGTTTGATAACAATCTGAACACTGTATGATTTAAAAACATTTTTCTTTTTTAACATTGAGTGATTTCATTGAAAAACACAGCATTTTGATATGTATGTCCTTTCTTTACCGGTTTGTGGTATAAAAATATGTTGAATGCATAAGTACTCTCATGAATTCAGTATGTAATTATGGATACTGGTGTAGATAATCTATGCTACTCTTAAGCATGCATGAACAATGGCATGCATAATCATTCATGCCTGTATGAGTCCTTGCCCTGGAAACACTTGCATACCACTAGTAGACATGTAGAAGCATATAAAGTATTTGCACAGATGGATGAAACAGAATAAGAGAAGAGGAGGAGGAGGAGAGAGAGAGAGATAGATAGATAGATAGATAGAGAGAGAGAGAGAGAGAGAGAGAAAGAGAGAGAGAGAGGCATGAAAGTTCAAAAGCAATTGCAGTCCAATTGAAGCAGAAATAGTAATATAGATTGGCCACTTGGCCATTTCACAGCTTAAGTTGGTGTCACTATCGATTCCTATTTGTTTTGTCAGATTAATGCCTTTGTACCTCAAAACAGTGCTGCGATAGGTGTCTGCCACATCTGATGGCGGGCATTTTTTCACCATATGTTTTGCAGTTAGTATGGTCTTTTGCAGCTGCAGAGCTTATGCTCTTAACTCACTCATTACGTATGATTAAGCCCCTTGCCGTTCCCTTGATACGCACCATTTGTATAGGTCATGAGAAAAATTCTCATACAAACAAATGAAAACAGAGAGTTTTGAAACTTAGCAGGTCATATATTAAAAGATTGGTGTACAACATGCTGAAATTTCAACAGCCTAACTCTCGTTGCTGAGTAACGGTACAAGTAAAATTAGAAAATTTTCAGGTGAAAAATGTCTTACAAAATACAGTCAGGTCAGTACATCAGTTCCTACAGTCACATTTTGAATGAAATTTCATAAAACCCAACATACACACACTCCACGTGCACTGAAGGAAGAGATCGTCTTGAAGAGCGCTGAGATGTTGAATATTTTTCAGGCATTTGTTTTTCCGTCGTCTGCTTCCTGCAGAGGTAGTGGGTGTTGAACTTTGCATTGTCTACCCACCAGCTGCAGAGCACAGTGACCTAATGGCCTGAAACAAGGCTAAGAATGACTGAAGAATCTATTTCTGGCTATTAGTCTCGGTTAATGGAATTACTGAAAGCCCCGCGAATTTTCAAAACTCATGTCAGATTTCTCCAATGCTCGTAGACAAGTGTTGTTGAGACATGATCGGGAAATCCTGATGCTCGTAGCGAGAGAGTTAAGTGAGGCCTAATATTTATTTAGCTTGATATGTATCTGGCGATAGATGACATTATTGACCAAGACGGGAACTTTTCATCAAGTCTCTTTCATTTTCTCTTTCAATCTTGGTATTGTTTTTCAGTCATAAACTTCTCTATTCAGAGTTTTTTTGTAACTTGACCGCTTAGCCTTTTCTGATTTCCTATGAACAGAAATTTGTCACAAGTTTGAGCTGAAGCTGAGTGAATAACACAACTTTATTTAGATCTATGCGGTTGCCAGTTTCGTGGCATAGTGAGATGATCATATCAGATTTCTTGGCAAAATTGTTGCATGTCTCCCTGTCCATGTGCATGAGATAAAGTACTGAGAATTATGGAACTTAAGTGCAGTTTCTGAAGAAATATCTCCTCTTTTGACCAGTCTTTGTGTCAAAGTTAACGTATGGGTTGGCTTTATCCCACTGTCCTCTACTTAGTGGTTGGTATCAGACACTCCTGTTCTGACCTACTTCATCAAAGAGGAAGACAGCCACCCAGGCTGGAACCAGGTAGCTGAATAGGGTAGACAGCAGCAGTGACATCTGATGGTGGGCATCTTTTGACCTTTTTCTTGACCATTTGGTTGAACGTTTTGCTGTTAATATGATCTTTTGCAACCACTGAGCTTTTTGCATTCATATCTCAAATATGTTTTATTGAAATCCGCCATTAACAACCGGATGTCTCCATTCTTCAGACCTGTGTGTTTCTTGTTTTGTTGTCTTCTGTTTGGATTTTGTGTACTGTATGTAATTATGTGAGTTAAAATTCCAAAATTATTTTGTTCAGCAGCAGTTTGTGATGCTTACTTGCATTCATACAATTTTTTGTTTTCAGGAAAAGGGCTGAGGAACTGCAAGGAGCACGAGACAGGGATCAAAAGTACTATCAGGACCAGATCAACAAACTGCAGCAAGAGCTGGAAAAGGCAAAACAGGTAGGTTTTTTTTTTTGTTGTCATGTAAAAAGTATCTTATTTAGGATCTTATTAATAACTAATGCGCTTTTTAATTTCAGTTTTTGAAAATTGTGCTGAATGTTAAAGGTTTCGTTGAAGCATGAATTTCTAACACTGAAGTAATTCAATCCCCTATCATCATCCACAACAATAACAACAAACAAACAAAAAATGCTGGTTGTCCATTTTATGAAAGTTTCTATTTCATATATTTATATATTTTTTTTTTGTTAGGTTCAGGAAGACATCAAGATGTCATCAGCAGGACAGAATCAGGAATTACAACGAAAACTTTGTGAACTGCAGAAGCAGGTGAGAAGTTAACTGTTATTGTGACTGTAAGTCTCAATATAGATCGTTGAAAGGGGATGTGCTGTAGTAGATATGGCGTGGGACATTGAGGGGTAGTGGATACCTGTTTTCAGCATATGTAGGTTCCATTCCCTGTCATCTGAAGACTTCACCCATATGTAGGCTTTTGCTCAAGGAATCATCATGACAGTTTCAGGAGGGTTTATCTAGGGTAAATGATACTAATAGAATTAACTTTTGTGCAGTGAGTTTCAGGAGGGTGTACCTAGGGTAAATGATACTAATAGAGTTAACTTTTGTGCAGTGAGTCCTTCCTGAACATGTTCTGAATTCGAAATGATGTGAACATAATGGAAAGAACTGGGACTGTTAAAAATATTTTTGCTATCTTAATTCCTGGATTTTAAAATGATCACAGAAACCATACCAGTTTTTTTATTGTCATAGTGTGACAAATTAATGAGGAAAATCCCCAAAATCCAGAGTTAAAAAAGAAAACAGGTGGCACAATAGAAACTAATTTGTGCATAGCTTCACTTTATGTAGGGGAACTAGTAGATGAAACATAACCTGTTTACTGTTAGTTCTTTTCTTACAGGGAAAGGCTTTTTCTCCTATCATAAATATAAAATAACTCCGGAGGAGTTGTGACTTCTGGAAGGATTTGTGCTTGACATTGCCAGGGGGCCTATGAAGCATCCAGAACAACAGAGTCTTTTCAGTCTTGATAGGATAATCAGGATGCACCAGTTGACGCTGTAGTATTCCATTACAGTTTGAAACATGATACATTTCAGTGTTATGGCATGGTGTGTGCAGGTGGACACAGCCAGCCTGGTGGGAAGCCATCAACTTCAGGAACAGAGCCACAAGTATCAGCAGGAGATTCAGCAGCTCAGCTCCCAACTTAGCACTTTCAAGCACAAGAATGATGATCTGTCAGTTCAGCTGGAGGTACATTCATCACTGTCTGATCTGTTTGCAGCCTTTCTTCCATATGTAAAGGGCACATTGAGCTGTTTGACCCTTGCTTCCTATCCGCCAGCTTCCTACATTATAAGCCATAGTAGAGAACCAAAAACTTAAACCCATTGACGGGTGAGATGGGAATCAGAGGGTTATTTTTTTTTGCGACTGGTGGATACATTGATGGAGTCTGATAAAAGTTTACATGAAGCAGGTTGGGTGGATGCATGTTCTGATGTTCAGATATTCATTCTGTGTGCACTCAGGTGTGTGTGTGTGTGTGTGTGTGTGTGTGTGTGTGTGTGTGTGTGTGTGTGTGTGTGTGTGTGTGTGTGTGTGTGTGTGTGTGTGTGTGTGTTGTTGTTTGTGTGTTGTCTTTGTGTGTTTGTATGTGATTGTGTGTGTGTGTGTGTGTGTGTGTGTGTGTGTGTGTGTGTGTGTGTGTGTGTGTTGTGTGAGAGAGAGAGAGAGAGAGAGAGAGAGAGAGACTTAATACACATTGTAGTTTTACCTGCAAATGACAATTTTCTGTGTGTGATTCATTTAGATTTTTCCACATATTGTCTCCACATGGAAAACGCACTAGACAAATGATACTAATGATGAGATGATAATGATGGTGAGTTCTGAGACATCCACTGTGTCAGCACTGACACTGATGTGTTGACAACATGTCAGTACCAAGTCAGGTGTTTGTACAGATTATGGCATTTGTCATGGTTATTTTAACTCAATCGAGTCGCAGTCTTCAGGGTCATTCTGCCCCCTCAATTCGGAGGATTTTAGCACATTTTAAAAAAATACAGAAAAACAACCAAAGTAGACAAACAAAGTAAAGTGATACAGAAACACCAGGATTAGATCTTTACAAATAATCTTACTTTATTTATGGTATTCCGTGTAGTTGTAAATGATGAGGTATCCAAATAGGTATTCAAAGGGGGGTAATTTTTTTTTTTTTTGATGGATATGAACACACACTGTGAAACGGTTTTAGATGAAGTCCAGAACATAATTTCCATGCCATGGATGTTTCAAATCACAAGATTACTGGTAGTTGTCACTTTTTGCGTACAGTTGCTCCAGAGCACAAAATATTTACAGAATTGTGAGGTTTGACTTGCTTTCCTTGACGCCATTTGTGAAATTCGCATGTCACGGGTAGCGCTGAAAAAATGCTACTGTTGTCTTTGTTTCACATTGCCACAAACGGTCTAAGGTAAATAACTGCTGTAAACATACCCTAGTTTCGGTTCCCAGTGATTTTTCCCTATAACTGACGCTTCTGATGTAAAAAAAAACAAACGAATGTCCGCCGTCGATAAATCAACGTAGCGTATCCAAGCAGTAAACGGAAGTGACGGAGATTTTCTTCCGGCACGAAGCGATTGAGTTAAATGTTTCATCACACAACACTTGTGATGGTGTCCATTGGAATCATCCAAGTTGTGCCACAGTTTTATCCCAAGCAAGCCCAGTTTTTGTAGTGACGGTGTTAGCTGATAGGTGCAAATTCAGCCCTTTGTGTTAGCTGATAGGTGCAAATTCAGCCCTTTGTGTTAGCTGATAGGTGCAAATTCAGCCCTTTGTGTTAGCTGATAGGTGCAAATTCAGCGCTTTGTGTTAGCTGATAGGTGCAAATTCAGCCCTTTGTGTTAGCTGATAGGTGCAAATTCAGCCCTTTGTGTTAACTGATAGGTGCAAATTGAGCCCTTTGTGTTAGCTGATAGGTGCAAATTGAGCCCTTTGTGTTAGCTGATAGGTGCAAATTGAGCCCTTTGTGTTAGCTGATAGGTGCAAATTCAGCCCTTTGTGTTAGCTGATAGGTGCAAATTCAGCCCTTTGTGTTAGCTGATAGGTGCAAATTGAGCCCTTTGTGTTAGCTGATAGGTGCAAATTGAGCCCTTTGTGTTAGCTGATAGGTGCAAATCGAGCCCTTTGTGTTAGCTGATAGGTGCAAATTGAGCCCTTTGTGTTAGCTGATAGGTGCAAATTCAGCCCTTTGTGTTAGCTGATAGGTGCAAATCCAGCCCTGTGTTAGCTGATAGGTGCAAATTGAGCCCTTTGTGTTAGCTGATAGGTGCAAATCCAGCCCTTTGTGTTAGCTGATAGGTGCAAATTCAGCCCTTTGTGTTAGCTGATAGGTGCAAATTGAGCCCTTTGTGTTAGCTGATAGGTGCAAATTCAGCCCTTTGTGTTAGCTGATAGGTGCAAATCCAGCCCTTTGTGTTAGCTGATAGGTGCAAATTGAGCCCTTTGTGTTAGCTGATAGGTGCAAATCCAGCCCTTTGTGTTAGCTGATAGGTGCAAATTCAGCCCTTTGTGTTAGCTGATAGGTGCAAATTCAGCCCTTTGTGTTAGCTGATACGTGCAAATTGAGCCCTTTGTGTTAGCTGATAGGTGCAAATTCAGCCCTTTGTGTTAGCTGATAGGTGCAAATTGAGCCCTTTGTGTTAGCTGATAGGTGCAAATTGAGCCCTTTGTGTTAGCTGATAGGTGCAAATTGAGCCCTTTGTGTTAGCTGATAGGTGCAAATTCAGCCCTTTGTGTTAGCTGATAGGTGCAAATTCAGCCCTTTGTGTTAGCTGATAGGTGCAAATTGAGCCCTTTGTGTTAGCTGATAGGTGCAAATTGAGCCCTTTGTGTTAGCTGATAGGTGCAAATTCAGCCCTTTGTGTTAGCTGATAGGTGCAAATTCAGCCCTTTGTGTTAGCTGATAGGTGCAAATTGAGCCCTTTGTGTTAGCTGATAGGTGCAAATTCAGCCCTTTGTGTTAGCTGATACGTGCAAATTCAGCCCTTTGTGTTAGCTGATAGGTGCAAATTCAGCCCTTTGTGTTAGCTGATACGTGCAAATTCAGCCCTTTGTGTTAGCTGATAGGTGCAAATTGAGCCCTTTGTGTTAGCTGATAGGTGCAAATTCAGCCCTTTGTGTTAGCTGATAGGTGCAAATTCAGCCCTTTGTGTTAGCTGATAGGTGCAAATTGAGCCCTTTGTGTTAGCTGATAGGTGCAAATTCAGCCCTTTGTGTTAGCTGATACGTGCAAATTCAGCCCTTTGTGTTAGCTGGTAGGTGCAAATTCAGCCCTTTGTGTTAGCTGATACGTGCAAATTCAGCCCTTTGTGTTAGCTGATAGGTGCAAATTCAGCCCTTTGGTAGACCACAGATTCTTGCAAAAATAATTATTTAGCTCTGTTATTTCATTGTTGGGGATGTAGCTCAGTGATAGAGCGTTTGTGATAGAGCGTTTGCTTTGCATGTGGAAGACACCAGGTTCAGTCCTTGGCATCTCCATATTTTTATGTGGGATGGTTGGCTAGCTTGAGAATGATGGATTTAAGATCTGATGTCTTTGAGTTAAGTCCCAGGCTGCAGCGTGTGCCTTGGCTTGTTCGCTGCCCATCTTGAACTTCCAGTCATTCTAGTGGTGTCAGCTTATTGTTTGCATGGTGGTGTTCACCACCCTCTCCCCATTTCAAGACCATACCAATATAAAAGTTTTGCTTATGCTCAAGGAATCTGCTGGATAATTTCTGGCAGATTTGGTTGAAGCACATATGGAATATTCACTGTGATATATCCCTCTCAGGATACTCTGTAGTTGATTTCAGTGTCCAAGCATTATATCACTGTTTTGAGCAAACTGAAAGTTGGATACTCTGTAGTTGATTTCAGTGTCCAAGCATTATATCACTGTTTTGAGCAAACTGAAAGTTGGAGCATATATGGAATATTCAGTGTGATATATCCCTCTTGAGATACTCTGTGGATTGCAGTGTCCAAGCATTATATCACTGAAAGACGTGGCTGAAAGACGGTGGCTGAAGAACAGCATTACTATCAATAAACAGATTTTTCAGGCTGCCAACAAAACTGTCAATGCTATAGTTGACTCTGTTAAGTCTGCCTTTTACAATGCGAAAATTATTGCATGCTCTACATCAAAACAGCTATATTCCGTTACTAATACCCTCCTTGGCAAATCAGATAAATCTCCTCTCCCATCATGTTTTCCCCCTGCCCGTCTAGCACAACATTTTTCAGATTTTTTCATTGATAAAATTAGGTCCATCCATTCCAGTCTTGACTCCCAGCCCATCTCTCAACCTCCTATTCCCGACCCTCTGTTTCAAGGCACACCACTTATTTCTTTTCAGCCTGCTTCTGAAACTACTATCCGCAATGAAATCCGCCATTCTGACATCAAGACCTGTGAGCTTGATCCTCTTCCAGCATCTATCTTAACACACTGCCTAGATACTTTGCTCCCTCACTTCACAACTGTCATCAACAATTCCCTGTCATCTGGTATCTTTCCCTTTTCCTTCAAATCTGCCCTGGTCAGACCTCTTTTAAAGAAACCTAGTCTTGACCCCAATAACCTCAAAAACTATCGACCTGTTTCCAACCTACCTTTCTTATCCAAAGTCCTTGAAAAAATTGTTCTCGCACAGATCTCTGATCATATCACCGCCAACAACCTCTCTTACCCTTATCAGTCGGCTTATCGCACTGGACACAGCCCTGAAACTGCTCTTGTAAAAATTGCAAATGATATTCTGACTGCTCTTGATCAAAATCAAATCTCTCTTCTATCTCTCCTTGATCTCTCGGCTGCATTCGACACCATCGACCATTCTATCATGCTCACACGTCTCCATAAAGTGTTCGGTATCTCTGACATCGCTCTGTCTTGGTTCCAGTCCTACCTTTCCAATCGCACTCAAACAGTCTCTGTCTGTTGTTCATCCTCTGCACCCGCTACCCTCCAGTTTGGTGTGCCCCAAGGCTCTGTTTTAGGTCCCATCCTATTTGTGCTGTACACACAACCCCTCTCTGAAATTATGCGACTTCACTCTATGTCCCATCATAGCTTTTCTGATGACAACCAACTCTATACTTCTGGTTCCCTCCCACAACTGCCCTCTATAATCAGACAAACCCAAGGCTGCATTTCTGATGTTCACTCCTGGATGACTGTAAACAAACTTCAACTCAACCCCATTAAAACTGAACTTAGCCTTATCTCTCCCACCACATTGGCTAAGTGTTCTTCCCTTCCTCTGTCTGTCTCTCTGCTTGGATCTGACATTCCACTATCTTCCACTGTCCGCAATCTTGGAGTCACTCTTGATAACACCCTGTCCTTTGAAAAACACGTCCAGAATGTTTGCAGATTATGCTATCTTGAGATACGCAGAATTTCTTCTATTCGCAATATCCTCTCTGTCGAAGCCACCAAAACTCTCCTCTGTGCCTTTGTTCTCTCTCGTCTCGACTACTGCAACTCCCTCCTCTCGGGCTGTCCTTTCTCTCTCATTCAAAAGCTTCAAAAAGTTCAAAACAATGCTGCTAGGCTCATCTTCAGAAAATCTCGTTCCTCTCATGTCACTCCTCTTCTCAAATCTCTTCACTGGTTACCTGTTGAAAAGAGAATTCGCTACAAGATTGCTTTGTTATGTTTTAAGTCTCTCAACGGTCTTGCACCCCCTTACATCTCTGACCTCCTCCATCTGTACACCCCCTCTCGTCAACTTCGTTCCTCGGCTGATACTCGTACCTTCCGCATACCATTCTGTCGCACTAAAACTTATGGTCAACGCTCCTTTTCCTATCAGGCCCCTGTAATCTGGAATCAGCTCCCTGTCTCTGTTCGCCACTCTGCAACTCTCACTTCTTTCAAGTCCTCTCTGAAAACCCATCTCTTCCAGTCCCTCTCATGATACTTATAAAGACTCTACCACCTAACTTCCCCAAATCCCCCCTTGTTGTCTTTTGAGCCTTGAATGTCGGCTGGTGTGTGTGTGCGTGTGTGTGTGTGTGTGTGTGTGTGTGTGTGTGTGTGTGTGTGTGTGTTTGGTTGTGTCTGCGTGATACCTGTAAGCGCTTAGGGCTCTTGTTTTCATCAGATTAGGCGCTATATAAATGCTCTTTATTATTATTATTATTATTATCACTGTTTTGAGCAAACTGAAAGTTTTAAGTAAACCCTTGTGTCGGCAGGCTAGTAATCGAGCCAGCGAAGAGACGCTGAGTCAGCTGCAGGCGGCTCAGCAGGAGCGTGACTCTCAGATTCAGAGTCTGCAAGAGGTCAACAAGGTGGCGGAAAAACGCAAGGCACTGCTGGATGAGCTGGCCATCAAGTACCAGAAGGAGTACGATGCCCACCGCGAGCACAACATGGCCACTGAAGAGAAACACCAGGCCCAAGTTAAAGGCTTGCATGAAGAAATTGCTACACTTGAGGTATGAGTTGGTGACGTGGTGGTGGTTGGGTAGTTTGAACATGTGTATGGGGAAAGGAGGATGAACACGGATGTTGGGTAGCATGCATATGTATGTTTGTGTGTGTGTGTGTTTAAGTGAGAGTACAAGGTTTTGTATATATGTTTTTGATTATCTGCTCTTTTTAGATCATTTAAATTCACACACACACACAGATGCTTACACACATCTGCACACACACACACACACACACACACGCTTTTGATCATGCATGCATACATATATACATGTATATACATACAGTGGGAAGTATTTTCTTGTGTTCTTTCTCTTCCATCCACCCCATCCTATCTGGTGTCAACCGTGATTTTGTAATAAAGTGACCATTGCTGATGAACTGATGATTTAAAAGTAAATACAGGTAGGTAGTCCTCAGCCCCAAGAGAGTGAAACTGTCATTTCTGTTTTTTGCTTTGTTTTTGTTTTGCTACAAATAAATGATTGTCGTAATTACAGGATAATTTTTATGAATTCCTTAACGTGAACTGTTCATGCCATGTTGTGCAATTGCAGACTCGTGTCCAAGAGCTGAACAAAGCCCAGCCCCTTATAGAAGAACTACAGGGGAAAGTCAGGTCTCTGGAAGATGCCAAGGGATGGTTGGAGCGTCGCCTGAAAGAGACAGAGGTAACTGTGGCCGTACAAACATAAATGACAGCTATTAAGAAAAGTCTTATCCTCAGAGTCTGATATTTGCACCAACTTGGGCTTTGAGTATAAGAATTTTCTTGTTACAAGGGCAAATCCAAACATCTTGCCAGTTTGGCTGCCATTTTTGAACAATATAAATAAAGATTTTATTTTTTGTATTGCAATGAAATATAGCGTTTGCTCTTTTAACGTGCACAAAATTATAGTGAGGCACTCGTTTCAGTTGATTTCAAATTTGCCACCTTCATTTCAGTTGATTTCAAATTTGTTATCCTCATTTCACTTGATTTCAAATTTGCTACCCTCATTTCAGTTGATTTCAAATTTGCCACCTTCATTTCAGTTGATTTCAAATTTGTTATCCTCATCCCAGTTGATTTCAAATTTGTTATCCTCATCCCAGTTGATTTCAAATTTGCTACCCTCATTTCAGTTGATGTCAGATTTGCTACCCTCATTTTTGTTGATTTCAAATTTGTTATCCTCATCCCAGTTGATTTCAAATTTGCTACCCTCATTTTTGTTGATTTCAGATTTGCTACCCTCATTTTTGTTGATTTCAAATTTGCTACCTCATTTCAGTTGATTTCAGATTTGCTACCTCATTTCAGTTGATTTCAGATTTGCTACCTCATTTCAGTTGATTTCAGATTTGCTATTCTCATGTCAGTTGGTAGCCATAATATAGGTTCTTTGTGTGTATAAAAATCATGATAACGAAGAAGCCTACAATTGAACTTGGAGCTCTTTGATGATGATTGTATTTTCTGTAACCAGTAATGTCATTGAGTTTACTTCATTCATTGAATTGTGTTTGGCAGGATCAGTTACATCAATCTAGGACAGAACTAACGGAGACGAAAGAATCGTTGACTGAACAGCACAACTGTGAGGTCAAAGTCATGAGAGAGGAGCATAAGACAGAGCTGTTACACCTGAAAGAGGCACATGATACACTGAATAAGGTAAGTGTTCAGATCACTCAGAATCTTGGTTAAAAAATTTTTTAAACCCTTTAATTCCCTCACCCAATCCAGCAGTTTCCTGTGTGAAGGAGTGAAAGGATGGAATGTGGGGGGAAAAGTATGATAAATATCACAGAGTTTGACCAACATGCTTGTTGAAATTCAAAGGCTAAAGGTTACGACGGTGATATAGTAACATGGGTGTTCAGGATACAGCTAATTGATTTGACGTTAGAATTCTGATGAGTTTGTTTATGTATCTTGTTTTGGGAAAGAAAACACAAAAACAATGGTAAACTAAGATTGATAAGAGAGATATGAAAACGAAAAATTGAGTGAACAAACAAGCACCAGATAATAGGGATATGAAAACAAAAGTGTGGGTAAACAAATAAACACTAGATAATAGGGATATGAAAACAAAAGTGGGTAAACAAACAAACACTAGATAATAGGGATATGAAAACAAAAGTGTGGGTAAACAAACACCAGATAATAGGGATATGAAAACAAAAGTGTGGGTAAACAAATAAACACTAGATAATAGGGATATGAAAACAAAAAGTGTGGGTAAACAAATAAACACTAGATAATAGGGATATGAAAACAAAAGTGTGGGTAAACAAATAAACACTAGATAATAGGGATATGAAAACAAAAGTGTGGGTAAACAAACACTAGATAATAGGGATATGAAAACAAAAGTGTGGGTAAACAAATAAACACTAGATAATAGGGATATGAAAACAAAAAGTGTGGGTAAACAAACAAACACTAGATAATAGGGATATGAAAACAAAAGTGTGGGTAAACAAACACCAGATAATAGGGATATGAAAACAAAAGTGTGGGTAAACAAACACTAGATAATAGGGATATGAAAACAAAAGTGTGGGTAAACAAACAAACACTAGATAATAGGGATATGAAAACAAAAGTGTGGGTAAACAAACAAACACTAGATAATAGGGATATGAAAACAAAAGTGTGGGTAAACAAACACCAGATAATAGGGATATGAAAACAAAAGTGTGGGTAAACAAATAAACACTAGATAATAGGGATATGAAAACAAAAGTGTGGGTAAACAAACACTAGATAATAGGGATATGAAAACAAAAGTGTGGGTAAACAAACAAACACTAGATAATAGGGATATGAAAACAAAAGTGTGGGTAAACAAATAAACACTAGATAATAGGGATATGAAAACAAAAGTGTGGGTAAACAAACACTAGATAATAGGGATATGAAAACAAAAGTGTGGGTAAACAAACAAACACTAGATAATAGGGATATGAAAACAAAAGTGTGGGTAAACAAACAAACACTAGATAATAGGGATATGAAAACAAAAGTGTGTGGTAAACAAACACTAGATGATAGGGATATGAAAACAAAAGTGTGGGTAAACAAACACTAGATAATAGGGATATGAAAACAAAAGTGTGGGTAAACAAACACTAGATGATAGGGATATGAAAACAAAAGTGTGGGTAAACAAACACTAGATAATAGGGATATGAAAACAAAAGTGTGGGTAAACAAACACTAGATGATAGGGATATGAAAACAAAAGTGTGGGTAAACAAACACTAGATAATAGGGATATGAAAACAAAAGTGTGGGTAAACAAATAAACACTAGATGATAGGGATATGAAAACAAAAGTGTGGGTAAACAAACACTAGATAATAGGGATATGAAAACAAAAGTGTGGGTAAACAAATAAACACTAGATAATAGGGATATGAAAACAAAAGTGTGGGTAAACAAACAAACACTAGATAATAGGGATATGAAAACAAAAGTGTGGGTAAACAAACAAACACTAGATAATAGGGATATGAAAACAAAAGTGTGGGTAAACAAACACCAGATAATAGGGATATGAAAACAAAAGTGTGGGTAAACAAACACTAGATAATAGGGATATGAAAACAAAAGTGTGGGTAAACAAACAAACACTAGATAATAGGGATATGAAAACAAAAGTGTGGGTAAACAAACAAACACTAGATAATAGGGATATGAAAACAAAAGTGTGGGTAAACAAACACTAGATAATAGGGATATGAAAACAAAAGTGTGGGTAAACAAACACCAGATACTAGGGATATGAAAACAAAAGTGTGGGTAAACAAACACTAGATAATAGGGATATGAAAAAAGTGTGGGTAAACAAACAAACACTAGATAATAGGGATATGAAAACAAAAGTGTGGGTAAACAAACAAACACTAGATAATAGGGATATGAAAACAAAAGTGTGGGTAAACAAACACTAGATGATAGGGATATGAAAACAAAAGTGTGGGTAAACAAACACTAGATGATAGGGATATGAAAACAAAAGTGTGGGTAAACAAACACTAGATAATAGGGATATGAAAACAAAAGTGTGGGTAAACAAACACTAGATAATAGGGATATGAAAACAAAAGTGTGGGTAAACAAACACTAGATAATAGGGATATGAAAACAAAAGTGTGGGTAAACAAACACTAGATAATAGGGATATGAAAACAAAAGTGTGGGTAAACAAACACTAGATAATAGGGATATGAAAACAAAAGTGTGGGTAAACAAACACTAGATAATAGGGATATGAAAACAAAAGTGTGGGTAAACAAACAAACACTAGATAATAGGGATATGAAAACAAAAGTGTGGGTAAACAAACAAACACTAGATAATAGGGATATGAAAACAAAAGTGTGGGTAAACAAACAAACACTAGATAATCAGGATATGAAAACAAAAGTGTGGGTAAACAAACAAACACTAGATAATCAGGATATGAAAACAAAAGTGTGGGTAAACAAACAAACACTTCTTACATGAATGGATCACAAACAATACAGTTCAACAGCTTTGTCATGAGAAAATACTTTTTCTTGATTTATCGGCAACATGAATTATGTGACAGTTTATTCAGTAAGTGTATTTATCATTTGTCAGAATATGATGGGCATGATAAAGGTTTCTTCATTGTTCTTGAAATGTTTGAGTGGAAAATTCTCTTTCTGTGTGCAGGATTGGGAAGAAAAAGAATGTCGACAACAAGAAGACATTTTTAAGCTGAAGTCAACTGTCTCCTCTCTCAATCAGGTGGGGAAATGTAGTAATGACAGTGGAGACACAAACCAACAATCACCAACAAAAGCACATAGAATAAACAGAGAGACTATCGAAAGATTCCTCTTTTTGAAAAATAGAAACACCATTACTAAAATAAAAAAATCAATCAAGTAAAGGCAGAAACAAAACATGCACATAAACATATAACCAACCAACGAACAACAACAGAATTTAAAGTTATACCAGAGGGGTTCATCACACACATGTTCTCCACCCAGATCTGTCATTGATGGTCTGACTCACTTTCTGAGCTGGTGCAAAGCCCTATGTGCTGGCAAGGTGCTGGGGAATGGAGGAGAACAAGATTGATGTTACACTAAGCTGACACAACCAGAATGATTGGAGTGTTAAACAGGCAGTCCAAATGTCCATGAATTCGCAGATATCCGCGAAAGGGAAGTATTTGTATATTCATTGTTCATTGTTAACAATGCTTGTGCCCTTTTTTTCTTTTATTAAAATATTTGATTTATCTTTCACCAGAGGGGGTTAAATTTCCATTTACTGGACTAAAATGCTTCAGGTTCTGCCCCCAGACCCCCACCAGGGGCTCTGCCCATGGACCCTGCCAGGGGCCCTTTGCAGCCCCCTGGACCCCTTGCATTTTTTTCCCTTGAAACACATTGTTGCTTGAATGGATTGCCTGGTTAACCCTTTCAGCCCTAAGTACTTCTAGACCTCTGATACCCTCAACCCTGAGTATTTTTAGAGAAATTCTAGCGAAAACCGGTGTTTCAGATTAAATCCTTCTAATGCTTAAAAATTTGCCAGGAAGAAAGTATAGGGTGTCTGGAATTCGGTAATATAAACAGGATGTGCAGAGGAGAGTAGGCGCCGGTAGGTCGCATACCGCATGCAAGCACCATATCAGGCCAGGTCAACCGGACATGTCAGGCCGCTCCTGCGGCCTGCTGGGTCCAGAGGTATTAATCGCACTGGCCGCTGCATCGGCCAGCCGGGTTCAAAGGGTTAAAATGGGCAGTGAACATGCCAGTATTTATGTTGCAGGCTGAGGTTGAACTCAAGACAGTAAATCCTGAGTCCACAACTGTTATCAGCAGAGTCAGCCAGACTGATATAAAGCAAAAGAGATGAGAAAAAAGCGAAAAAGAAAACAAATGTGTGGCCAGCCTGAGGGTGAAACTCATGACCCCTGCATTACGAACATGATAGTCTAACCAACTGAGCTGACAGGACCACTAAAAATCAAATGCTGTGGCCCGCCAGAGTATCAAATGTTGCACCCATGACCCACATTATCAGCATGGTAATCTAACCTGATGAGCTAACTGGTTTAAAGTGTATTTGAACACACGAGTGGTCATTGATGTGAATGGCTGGTTTTTTTAACCTGGTATGATGGCTGTCATACTGTGTTTTCAGTAGAGTGCATACTGAGTGTTTTTTGTTGTTGTTGTTTTGTTTTCATGGGCACTAAGCACTGATGTAGCTAATAGATCTTTGGTGTGCATTTTTGGTGTTCTCAGGCAGGTCTGCAGGTATGAGGTACTGAAAAAATCTCTGCCCTTTACACACCAGGTGGTATCCGTGTAAGTTTTGAACCCAGTTCTTCGAATTGCAAATGCAGTGTCCAAACTGTTTGGTTATTATGTTCATTGAACCATTAGACTGTTAACCCTTTGACTCCCGCACCCTATCCATCTACTGTAAAAACTTACCCCTTTGATTCCCTTACCCTATCCACCAGCCTCATGCAGGAACTGGTGGATAGGGTGATGGAACCACATGATTAAGTTTTTGCTTTGCTAGTGTGGTTGGCAGTGCAGGATGCTGGTGAACAGGGTGCGGGAGTCAAGGGGTTAAGTAAAATTGTAAGATTGTGAGAGTAATGCTTGACATTCTCTTTGTTTTCAGAGTATCCAAGATGGATTGGGGGAGAAGAAGATTCACGAAAAGAAGGGCATGACCATGGTGAGTCTTGAGTTGTTTACAACATTATCTGATATCACACTACTTTGTCAGGAAATCAGGATCATTTAAGAGAGCATGTTTAGTCCTTCATTGTGCTAGTAACGATTGTGCAGTGAGGGTGCATATTTGGTCTCTTGCTGTTTTTTTTTCTCTCTTTTTGCCTTGTTCTCTGTCTCTTCACATTCATTATGTATGTTTGTGTTAACCAATGTGCTTAGCTGAAATGATGTTTTTAAGGGTGGGGGCATTTTGATGGAACTGTTTGAACAGCATTAGAGCGCTGACGAAGATGGCGAGAACGCCATCGAAAGCTACGGACTGTGAGTAGCGATTTTTACACTGTTGGGAGACCTTGTTCTTCAAAATTGGTAGCATTATGTTTGAACACTGATTTAGCTTATTGATCGTAGATGTGCATTTTTGTTTGCATTTGCATCCTGAGCAAGGTTTTTATCAGGTGCATATGCACATGCTGTTTGACCGGCACTGTGCAGGCATTATGTTGCAGCACAATTTGGCATTTTCATGTTTTCTTAAGCCACAGAACACTGTGAGATGGCTTATAAGATCATAAATTTACATAATTGTTGTCCTGCATACGTACACATGTGAAGGAAGTTCAGGTATCGGGGTCTGCACATATGTTGACATGGGAGGTCAGAAATATCTCCAACTTTTACCCCTCCAGGTTCTACCCAGATAGTGTTGAACTTTGTGTTTCCGATTGGAAGTCTGATGTCTTGAGCGCTTTGCTCAAATTGCTGTGGCACCCATCAAACTTTCATTTTGAACTCGGCACCCTACTAGAAGTGTGGATCTTTGTTTTTAATCGTATTTTTAAGATAAAGGATGCTGAGGCAGATACATGTCCAGACAAGTTTATTTCTTGTCTCTGATTAGCAGACATATTACATTATCCATTTAATAGCACATGACCATATCTTACAAGTGCATGAGCCCAGCTAATACGAGACACCTGACTAACTGCAAAATGCTCGACCGGGTGATTGAGAAATCAGTGAAAAGACGTCCGCTGCTATGTGCCGCTGTCAAGCCCATCTCTATTCCGATACTGGGTTCCAGCCCAAGTGATGATTGTCCTCTTTGTCTTAGTACACCGTAGCGATAGGACAGTATGCCATAGTGATAAGACCATTTTTTTCTGTTCTGTTCAGTCTTTCTGTGTGTGCCTGGTTTTATTCTCTGGCTGTCAGTCTTAATGCAGGTGTTTGTCCCTGTTTTGATCAAGAATGTTTACCACTCATTCTTAACTTGCACTGTGTCCCCTCTCTCTGTTTCTTTAAACAAATCGCTGTGTGTGTCTCTCTCTTTTTTTTAAAATTTTATTTTTCACATATTTTGGATACTTCTTTTTTCTTGCCCCATCGTCAACTTCAGCCTGCGCATGGTGTTTCCGTTGTTTGATCCTCCGTGTTTTCACTCCACTTGTTTCTGTACATACTTTGGTTGGAAACTCTCTAAAGTGCCTTCTCCCTTGTGGGAAAATGCTTTTTTTTTGTTTTATGATTTTTTCTTCGTGAACGACCTGTGATTGTTCAACCCTTTCATTACCTACTCTCCAAAACTCTCCATCAAAGACAAAGACCATAGCTTGGTCTATTTCAGATTCTTTTTTGTTCCCCTTGACCTATATTCATGTCACTCCTTGCCGTTTCCCTTTAGAAACACTGTTACCCATTTTGTTTGATTCAGTAACTGATTTCCAGGATAAGAAGTGACAGCATTGCAGAGCCTTGATGAGTACATATATTTTCTGTACAACAAAGCAAAAAGGAACTCTTAAAAACAAAAACATAAACCAACGATACTGTGATCAAATCTGTCTGAGTAAGCAACTCTCAATTTTTACATTTCCTAACCCTCACCTATCCACCAGCTTATTGTTGGGGAAAAAGAGTTAGTTGAAAGTAGAGTTGCTTTAATGTTGCTGTCCTAGCTATATGTGTTTTGTGTTGTGTGTTCAGCCCAAAGGCAATCCTGGCTGTGTGTGTTTTGTGTTGTGTGTTCAGCTCAAAGGCAATTTTAGCTTTTTCATAGTGTTATGTTTTGTGTTGTGTGTTCAGCTCAAGACAATTTTAGCTGTATGTGTTTTGTGTTGTGTGTTCAGCTCAAAGACAATTTAGCTATATGTGTTTTGTGTTGTGTGTTCAGCTCAAAGACAATTTTAGCTATATGTGTTTTGTGTTGTGTGTTCAGCTCAAGACAATTTTAGCTATATGTGTTTTGTGTTGTGTGTTCAGCTTAAACAATTTTAGCTATATGTGTTTTGTGTTGTGTGTTCAGTTTAAAGGACAATTCTTAGTATATGTGTTTTGTGTTGTGTGTCAGCTCAAGACAATTTTAGCTATATGTGTTTTGTGTTGTGTGTTCAGCTTAAAGACAATTTAGCTATATGTGTTTTGTGTTGTGTGTTCAGCTTAAAGACAATTTTAGCTATATGTGTTTTGTGTTGTGTGTTCAGCTTAAAGGACAATTAGTCTATGTGTTTTGTGTTGTGTGTTCAGCTCAAAGGCAATTCTAGTATTGTGTTTTGTGTTGTGTGTTCAGCTCAAAGACATTTTAGCTATATGTGTTTTGTGTTGTGTGTTCAGCTCAAAGACTATTCTAGCTTATGTGTTTTGTGTTGTGTGTTCAGCTCAAAGGCTATTCTAGCTTATGGTTTTGTGTTGTGTGTTCAGCTCAAGACAATTTTAGCTATATGTGTTGTGTGTTGTGTGTTCAGCTCAAAGGCAATTCTAGCTATATGTGTTTGTGTTGTGTGTTCAGCTCAAGCAATTTTAGCTCTATGTGTTGTGTGTTGTGTGTTCAGCTCAAAGGCAATTCTAGCTATATGTGTTGTGTGTTGTGTGTTCAGCTCAAAGGCAGTTCTAGCTGTATGTATTGTGTGTTGTGTGTTCAGCTCAAAGGCAGTTCTAGCTATATGTGTTTGTGTGTTGTAATGTGTGTTCAGCTCAAAGACCTGAAGAGGCAGCTGCATTCAGAACGGAAACGTGGGGAGAAACTGCAGGAGCGGCTACAGGAGGTGCTGTCGGAAAGCAAAAATAAAAGTAAGGTTCTGATTTTTTACTGGACTTTTTTACTGTTGTCGAGTTTCAAAACTTTGTGTGTTGTATTTCAGTTTGTTTGTTTGTTATAGAATTTGGAGAACAGAAAAGATATTTGCAGATTTTTTAAAGAATATTTTTGAAAAAAGGAAGCTCTCACTTTGTAAAGAATGTTTTGAACATGAGTACTTGAAAAAAATCTTTGTTTTGACTTTGATGTGTTTCATGTCAGCACAGAAATCACTGAAAGTGACATGTTTTAAAAGAAATGAATTGTGTACAAACTGCAAGTTAATTTCTTTTTTCAAATTTGTTTCTGTAAGGTATGGAAGAGTTGTTCCGGCCAGCTGATCCTGGGGACTTGATGCATTGTGATGGCAGGTAATGTGTCCCTGACCTTTATCGCTGTAGTTGACTGGCTACTTTGTGTCAGACTCAGTCTTAAAACCATATGTAAAGGAAGGATCATCATCATCATCATCATCATCATCATCATCATCATCATCATCATCATCATCATCATCATCATCATCATCTCATCATCATATTATTATTATTATTAGTAGTAGTAGTAGAAGTAGTATAGTAGTAGTATAATAGTACTAAGCCCTTCATTTCCTCCGTCGGGGTGTCACAGGCTCTTTCAGTATAAATAGTATCCCCACCTTCTGGAAATTCTGTGCTGGGCATTTTCTCTTTTCTGTCACTCTCTTTGTTTCTACCTTGTTCCTTTGCTTTCTGTTATTTCTTCCTATCATCTGCCTTGGTCCATTCACCTGAATGTGTTCCATAAAGTCTTACATACTTTTTCTTAGGATTATTAGTTGGGTACATGTATTTAGTGGAATTTTGGCTCAAGGGAGGTGAGATATGCTGAAGCAGTTATAGGTAATTTAGGTCCGTTTTTGTATATGTTTTGGTGTCCTTAGGTCTGCTTAAATTTGTATTCAGGTGTGTTTTTTCAATCCACTGTGCGATAAATTGGATGGAGTGGTCAATGCCAGGGGCATGTCCTTAGATTATGTGTGTGAATGCATTGATATGTGTACTTAATTTTCTTTTCCTTTTTTTTTTCCTGTTGAAGTTTTGTGTGTTTTGCAGTTATAGCCTTGACATGGCTCTATGCCGTTGACTGGGCTTTAAACACAATAACAATACAATAACAATAACAGTAAGCCCATCAGCGTCAAGAATATTGTTTTTTAGTGTATGCCATTTGCAAAGTGATTTTTGTGTGATAAGGGTAATGGTAACAAAAAAATCTAGCATACAAACTGTTGCATGAAAGTATTCATATTTTTTTTCCTGAAAGGGAAGTAAATAGATTCTTCATTTATGCTAATTTAAAGTGTATTTGACATTTGGTTTATGAAGAATGGCCCATAAAGTTGACATACGTAAATTTTACATGATTTAGTGTTATACATTATGGATTTGTGGTATAAAATCCAAGATATTCTAAGAATATTTAAAAGTAATGGAGATACGTCTCATACATATAAAGTAAGGGGATAGTCTCATACATATAAAAGTAATGGAGATATGTCTCATACATATAAAAGTAATGGAGATAGTCTCATACATATAAAAGTAATGGAGATACATCTCATACATATAAAAGTAATGGAGATACGTCTCATACATATAAAAGTAATGGAGATATGTCTCCATACCTTCACCTCACCTGTCTCACCTATTGGCATCACCGGGTTCGGTGTTGGCTGCTGCACATCTGAACACCACCATCTCCCTCCAGGTCGTTCAGTCTTGACTTTTGTGGACAATTTCTTGAATATTTAGGCCACTGATGTTGGTTATGTTCTTGATGCATGGAATTGGGGTTCTGCCTTTCTTAATTTTTTCCACTGTTTTTCCTTGAAAGATGGTTGCCATGAGGTCTGTGTTCTTGTTATGTGACACATGGCCAATGTATTTCAGTCTTCTCTTGTTGATGTCTGCTAGTAGTTTTCTGGTGGTATCAAATTTGACGTATAGTAGTCTCCGATAAAAACCACATCTCTGCTGCCTCAATTCTTTTGCAATTAGTTTTTCTCAGAGTCCAGGCTTCGCAGCCATAAATCATGACTGGTCAGATCAGACATTTTAAAAGTCTAACTTTCAGGCCATTTGGCATGCCTCTGTCTTTCCAGAATAGAGCTGGACCATTTTTTGCTTTGCCATCCCAATTTTTATTTTGATGTCTTTGGAGCAAGTTCTAACATGAGTTTTTACAGAGCCAAGATATTTGAAATCCTTAACATTTTTCATAGGAACTTTGTTAATTAAGATGTCATGATTGTTTTCAGTGTCTTTGCCTTTTGATATGTATTGTGTACATATTGAAATAGTTATAGCCCTGATATGGCCTACACAGTCGGCTGAGCTTTAAACAGAAATAACGGTATTAGCTATGCACCCATTAATATTTTGTGTGGGTGAACAGTTCTGTGTTGTGTGTACCTGAATTGTTAATTGTAATTGTTCCCCTTCTTACATTCAAACTTCCACTACCCCTCCCCATCCCCATCCACCACCCCCACCCTTTTAAAAAATTTTTTTCTTTGTGTGTGTGTGTGTGTGTGTGTATGTGTGTGTGGGGTGGTGGGTGTGTGTGTATGTGTGTGTGTGTGTGTGTGTGTGTGTGTGTGTGTGTGTGTGTGTGTGTGTGTGTGTGTGTGTGTGTGTGTGTGTGTGTGTAAAATCACTATTGTGAACAGACATTAAATTCCTTCCTTCCAGTTCTGTGTCATCGTGGAGTGCTGGTGCCAGTGGTCTGGGCAAAGACTCCATGGCCAGTGGTCCCCAGGTTGGTAGAGTTTTGTGTCTGGGGTTTCATCTGAGATTGTTGATGTGTACTTATCTTGTGTGTGTGTGTGTTGTGTGTGTGTGTCTAGGTTCATGTGTGCGTGTGTGTGTGTAGGTTCATGTGTGCGTGTGTGCTTGCATGCGAGTGTGTGTGTGTGTGTGTGTGTGTGTGTGTGTGTGTTGTGTGTGTGTGTGTGTGTGTGTGTGTGTGTGTGTGTGTGTGTGTGTTTGCATGCGTGTGTTCGTGCGTGTGTGTGATACAGCAATTTTTTTTAATTGAGAAAGGACTACCAGAGACCTTCAGTCTCAAAAGTCTGTTGCTAAAGCAGATCAATACACTTTATTGCCCCTTCTTGTTGGGCTGATTTTCAGACCAAAAAAAAAGGTTTAACCCTTTGACTCCCACACCCTGTCCACCAGCATCCTGCATTGTCAACCATGCTGGCAAAACAAAAACTTAGCCCTTTGACTCCCTCACCCTATCCACCAGCTTCCTGCAGGAAGCTGGTGGATAGGGTGAGGGAATCAAAGGGTTAAGTTTTTGCAGTTGATGGATGGGGTGCAGGACTCGAAGGGTTAAAATGAGTTAACTTCAGTGAAGCGATTACAGTGGACTTAGCTTTGTAGAGTGTTTTTGTAAGTGGTGCTGTTGAAAAGCTAGTGATAGTAACATGATGGGTAATGATTGTTATTTGAACTGCAACTGAAAACATAACAGTTATGGGTAATGATTGTTATTTGAACTGCAACTGAAAACATAACAGTTATGGGTAATGATTGTTATTTGAACTGCAACAGAAAACATAACAGTTACGGGTAATGATTGTTATTTGAACTGCAACTCAAAACATAACAGTTAAGTGTGTGCACTCCATTTCTTGAAGAAAACTGGAGTGTTTTGAAGATTTGCTAGAACAGTGATGTACTAATTAATTTAGCTGGCATCTGTGATTTTTCATAGAAGTAGATAGTGTTGTTATGAGGTAATAATACACCGGAGATGACTCAGCATGGCATAGTGGGGTTATTCTGTGAATTAGTTCCCAAAAAATGTAGTAAATGCTACAAAAGTTCAGGTGAACTTCATGACAGCTTACAGTTTTTGTCATTGTCAGTTTAACGCTTTGACTCCCACACATTGTCCACCAGCATCCTTCATTGTCATCGATGGTAGCAAAGCAAAAACTTATCCCTTTGATTCCCTTACTTACCCTGTCCACCAGCTTCCTGCAGGACTTGGACTGTATTTTTAGGCAGTAAATAATCTTGGTGTGTACTTAGGTTTTTTGTTTAGGCTGTAAACAATCTTGGTGTGAACTTAGGCTTTTGTTTTAGCAGTAAACAATCTTGGTGTGTACTTAGGTTTTTGTTTTAAGCAGTAAACAATCTTGATGTGTGCTTAGGTTTTTGTTTTAAGCAGTAAACAATCTGGGTGTGTACATAGGCTTTTGCTTTAGGCAGTAAACAATCTGGGTGTGTACTTAATTAGGCTTTTGTTTTAAGCATTAAATAATCTGGGTGTGTACTAAAGCTTTTTTTTTTTTAGGCAGTAAACGGTTTAGGTGTGTGCTTAGGCTTTTGTTTTAAGCAGTAAACAATCTGGGTGTGTACTTAGCTTTTGTTGTAGGCAGTAAACAATCTCGGTGTGTACTTAGGCTTTTTTAAGGCAGTAAACAGTGTAGGTGTGTACTTAGGTTTTGTTTTAGGCAGTAAACAATCTTGGTGTGTACTTAGGCTTTTTTAAGGCAGTAAATGGTGTAGGTGTGTACTTAGGTTTTGTTTTAGGCAGTAAACAATCTTGGTGTGTACTTAGGCTTTTTTAAGGCAGTAAATGGTGTAGGTGTGTATTTAGGTTTTGTTTTAGGCAGTAAACAATCTGGGTGTGTATTTAAGCTTTTTTTAAGGCAGTAAACAACCTGGGTGTATACTGAAGCTTTTGTTTTAGGCAGTAAACAATCTTGGTGTGTG
>JAPXFY010000018.1:70197828-70217828 GCA_030674185.1 Monoplex corrugatus
TATTACTGTTGTGCAGAAACTTGAATAAATGTTATCCATTTTCATTGGGTAATTGGGCCCTCATTTACAGGTCTATTAATTGCGCAGAGCATAATATCAGAGAGAGAGATGTGAGGGGGACGGGCACAGTTTGTGGAAAAAGGGGAGAATGAAAACTGTAGTGTATAGCTTGTAGGAAAAAAATGTTCAGGACAAAGCTGTGTTTGTGGTAAATAATGAATCATGAATTGTGTCTTCTTTTCAAAATAGTGTAAGTCCTCCTTTATCTCTATTGATTAAAACTCCAACCAGCCTGACAGAAATGATTGCAACAACAACAACAACAACAACATCAACAGCAGCAACAGAGGTGCAGTGCGGTGCAAGCGTTGAGTGAAATGCTTAGTGATGTAGCCTCTACATTGGATTGCTGTATTTCACCCCACTTCTTCCCAGAGTTTTTAGCTAAAAAACAATCCCCTGGTGACTCTCACCCATGAGCCTATCAGTCTTCTTAACCCTTTGATTCCCGAACCCTGTCCACCAACAACAAAAACTTAACCCTTTGATTCTTCCCCTATCCACCAGCTTCTGTGGGAAGCTGGTGGATAGGGTGAGGGAATCAAAGGCTTAAGTTTTTGCTTTGCTAGCATGATTGACATTGCAGGATGCTGGTGGACAGGGTGCAGGAGTCAAAGGGTTAAGTCTTTGCTTTGCTAGCATGCTTGACAGTGCAGGATGCTGATGGACAGGGTGCGGAAGTCAAAGGGTTAATTCCCTTCTAGGCCTTGATGATATCCATCACTTTCTTGTCCAGAGTTCTTGGGTCTTGTTGGATATAAACTAAAGCCTTTTGAACAGTTTGCTGCTGTCTGCTTGCCTCTTGAAATGAAAGCTTTTTCCAGGGCGTCGGGCACTCAAGCATTTTTTGATGGCTTGCAAAAGTGATCTTTGCTGCTTATTTGAGATCGGGGTGGATTTGACTGGAGTTGTCCTCTGACCTTACCTAAACATACTCAGTGGCCATTTCACATACAAGGAACATTCAGGAAATCTAAGACATGGCCTACTGGTGCTGTCCTGGCACCTTTATCCATATGGTGCCATTATGTGCTTGTGCGGCACATTGAAGTATGTGTATTTTAAAAGAAAATTTTTTTTCTTGAAATTACTTTTAATAAATATATTTACCATCAGTCATGTTTAATTCTCTCCTGTTCTCCCCATGAGCTGTGGTTTAGGAATCTTCCTGTGCCTTGTTTTGGTAGCTTTTCAGTGATTTGCCTTGAAAGAAGAAGATTAGTATATGTGCACATTACCGCCAACTGGGTGTTTCTGTCAGCACAGTAGTATTTTCTATAAGGCAGGAATAACAGATAGCCATAGAGTGTTTGCACTTATGGGTCACAGTAAGTATGTTTATTAAACATAATTTTAAGGGGGATTGTGCTTCCAAAAAATTGTATACTGGAACAGTCATAATCCTGGACTGTGCAACATCTGATACAGCGGGAGGACGTCGGCAGCCCCAACAACAGCACCATGGGTCAGATGACAAGCTGACGACACTGAAGAAGGTTGTGGAGCTGGTGAAGAGTGGGGACCATGGGGAGCTGCAGGAGATGAATCGCAAGCTGCAGTTGATGCTAGAGGAAACCCTCACGAAGAACATGCATCTGCAGCAGGTAAAGCCTGATAGATTGATGGGGCTGAAATTCCAACAGTTTAGTTGTCATGAGAACATGCATGCCACTTACGTTTACTAATCATGCCTGTATATGCGACCTCCCAGCATGAAATCAGTCTTTATTAACATTTTGGGTATTTTGAGATATACGTATCACTGGAAATTGTAATTCTCCTGATTATTTTGGTACTTGAATAAAGGTTGTTATGTATGTTTAAAGTCATTAAGTTGTATGACGGCCATTTTGAGGAAACGGCCTCTAAAGTTTTATGTACTCTCTACACATTTTCCTTAAATTTGTTTACTTGTTGGCTTTGACCTGATATGTTTCTAATTTTAGCTGTCATTATCCGAAAGGTGCACCAAAGAGCCTTCTGTCAGTATGTTACATGTGAGGGTTCTGTGCATGTTACAGTTTGCAATATGAGACAAAAAGTAGGTACTTTTGGTAAGAAATTGCGTTCTTTCTGCTACGACCAGTGCATTGAAATACAATTTTTAATTGATTAATGATATTTTTTCAAGAAAAGATTTCTGTGAGGGTAGATTATAGTCCACAGACATCAATTTTGAAAAATAGTCAAAACACCCCAGGTAGACCGTCAGTCACCTTTTCAGCTCCTGGTGCTGTTCAACTGACTGTGAGTTAAGACTGAATTGGTGGTGGGAGGTCACACACACACACACTCACACACACAGACACAGATACAGACACACACAGACACACACACAGACACACACACACACACACACACACACACACACACACACACACACACACACACACACACACACACACACACACACACACACACACACACACACACACTATGTGTGTGTGTATAATATATATAATCAATGTCTGTATATTATCTATGTATCTATCTATGTATCTGTGTATCTATCTATCTATCTATCTATCTATCTATCTATCTATATCTATCTGTCTATCTATGTATATATTACAAATACACACACATGCACACACATGTGTACACACACATGCACACACACACACGTGTACACACACACACACACACATGCACACACACACACACACATGCACACACACACACACATCTACCTATCTATCTATCTATCTATCTATCTGTCTATCTATCTATCTATCTATCTATCTATCTATCTATCTATCTGTCTGTCTATCTATCTATCTATCTATCTATCTATCTATCTATCTATCTATCTATCTATCTATCTATCTATCTATCTATCTATCTATATCCAGCTATCTATCTGTCTATCTATCTATCTATGTATCTGTATATCTATAGATTTGTTTTGGTCTGTTTATGGTGATGTAAAATTGTACACTCTATCGGTGATTGTCCACTTTACGGAGTATGTGTGCACAGATGAAATCTGATTGTTGTGATGCCACTACATGTTAAAAATACAAACACAGAAGAAGAATTACAGACGTGTGTGGTACATATTGCTTCCCCTCTTCTGCTCCCCAGATCTTTAGAGGAAGCACACCATGGCAAGCATTCTTACCAACAAATGCCTATGAATTAACATCAGAAAGAGAGTCCTTGAATGTTATATAGAACCAATACTGTTGTACGGATGCGAGGCGTGGACAGTCAGCAAGCAAAGCCAGAGCAGGATCGAGGAAGCCGAGATGTGGTTTCTAAGAAGAATGTTGAGAGTTCCATGGACAGCAAAGAAAACAAACGAGACAGTCTTGATGGAGGCAGACACAAGTAGATCACTCATAAGGAAGATTGGGAAAAGACAGGCAACATTTACAGGCCATTTTATGAGGAAGGGGGATTTGGAGCACCTGGTTATAACGGGGAAGCTGGAGGGAAAGAGAGCACCAGGTAGACCCAGGGAGAGAATGCTGGATGGACTTGCAGAGTGGCTGGGGATGAGGAGGGTGGGGGAGATGCTGGGGGCAACGAGAGATAGAGATGGTTGGAAGTTCATGGTCGCCAACGCCATTTGGCAGGGCACCTGATGATGATGATGACACCATGGCGTACTATTGAGGTTTAATCAGTTAAATTTTATGACCCTAAAACCTGTATGTCGCCAATCTTTTGCAAATGCAAGCACTGAATTTTACAAGAGCTATTTTCAAAGTTTATACCCCAATCTTGTGAAAATGCAGGCATGAATTTTACACCAACTATTTTCAGATGTTAGTTCTGAACAGTGAATTATCCTGTTGCCATGCTGATTTTTTGAAGTAAGAGAAATTGTTGAAGCAGCTTTTTCTCATAATCATTTAACTGTTGTTGTGGGAAAATGATTTTGATTATTTTGAGAAACAAAATTGATGATGAAAATGTGGCAGCAAAACGGTTTAAAACAAACAGCGTGTGAGTGAATGTACGAACAAACACACACACACACACGCACACGCACACGCACACGCACACGCACACGCACACGCACACCACACAACACACACACACACACACACACACACACACACACACACACACACACACACACACACACACACACACACACACACACACACACACACAACACACACACACACACACACACACACACACACACACACACACACACACACACACACACACACACACACAACACACACACACAAAGGATCAAACCAAACCAAACAGAACCAATGGTACATAAATACAAACCTATAAATCAAACTTATATGGAAAAAAAAATTCAACAACAACAAACAAGTAATTGAATAAAAAAATAAACAAAAACAAAACCTCAGGCCCAAGCCAGTTCTGGGAAAAAGTTGCCATGAGCTTCCAAATGGGATTAAAGGTAAGGATTCGACATAAGCGTTCCCAGGTCAAGGTCAGCTTCACTCAGCAGAGTTTGAGACATTGTTCACTTGGAATAAGAATTTGTGAAAGACTTAACTCAATCGAGTCGCAGTCTTCAGGGTCATTCTGCCCCCTCAATTCGGAGGATTTTTAGCACATTTAAAAAAAATATAGAAAAACAACCAAATAAAGTAGACAAACAAAGTAAAGTGATACAGAAAGACCAGGATTAGATCTTTACAAATAATCTTACTTTATTTATGGTATTCCGTGTACTTGTAAATGATGAGGTATCCAAATAGGTATCCAAAGGGGGGTAATTTTTTTTTTTTTGATGGATATGAACACACAGTGAAACAGTTTTAGATGAAGTCCAGAACATAATTTCCATGCCATGGATGTTTCAAATCACAAGATTACTGGTAGTTGTCACTTTTTGCGTACAGTTGCTCCAGAGCACAAAATATTTACAGAATTGTGAGATCCGACTTGCTTTCCTTGACGCCATTTGCGAAATTCGCATGTCGCGGGTAGCGCTGAAAAAAGACTACTGTTGTCTTTGTTTCACATTGCCACAAACGGTCTAAGGTAAATAACTGCTGTAAACATACCCTAGTTTCGGTTCCCAGTGATTTTTCCCTATAACTGACGCTTCTGATGTAAAAAAAACAAAAATGAATGTCTGCCGTCAATAAATCGACGTCTTTATCCAAGCAGTAAACGGAAGTGACAGAGATTTTCTTCCGGCACGAAGCGATTGAGTTATTATTATGATAGTAACAATAACAGTAACAATAACAATAACATTGATGAAAATAATGATAACAGGAATGACAGCAGTAACAACAATAATAGTGTAACAGTTGCTGCTTTTGGTTCAGTACTGCGGGGAACAGGGCGTTTAAAAAAGCAGGAAAGATAATGTTTGGTCAGTGCAGCCATCTGAATTTTATCCTTCACATCACTCAGAAGTATTGTTTCATCGAATGGCAGCTGTAACTGGAACTGTGGTTTTGTGTGTGTGTGTGTGTGTGTGTGTGTGTGTGTGTGTGTGTGTGTGTGTGTGTGTGTGTGTGTAAATGTTTATGTCTACAAATGAGAGACAGTGTGTGAATATCATGTACTGTGATGTCATTTTACATTATCCAGAAGTATCTGATCCTCTTTCTTCTGACATCATTATTTGCAGGATCTGGAAACCATGTCCCAAGAGTTGGTGCGACTGAGCAAGCTGCCTGTCCAAGCTTTGGCAGACACGCCAGGCGTGAACAACTGCTCTCCAAGTCACAGCAGCTCACAGGAACAGTCCCCAGTGGGTGCGGAGCCTGAATCACATGCTGTCCTTCCTTCTAGTTCTGCAGCAGCTGATGAAAATGCCAACGGTCATGATGATGTGACGGCATCTTCACCAGTGGGGGTGGGGGGTGGAGAGGTGGAGACGTAGGACTAGGAGATTTTGTGTGTGATTGTGTGAAGCAAAAGCTTTGGTCTGTGGTGTGTTGTTGTTGATTGGTATGTTGGTGTGTGTGTGTGTTGTGTTGTGTGTGTGTGTGTGTGTGTGTGTGTGTGTGTGTGTGTGTGTGTGTGTGTGTGTGTGTGTGTGTGTGTGTGTGTGTGTGGTGTGTGTGTGTGTGTGTGTGTGTGTGTGTGTGTGTGTGTGTGTGTGTGTGTGTGTGTGTGTGTGTGTGTGTGTGTGTGTGTGTGTGTGTGTGTGTGTGTGTGTGTGTGTGTGTGTGTGTGTGTGAATTGTGCCAGTGGGATTCCATTTGTTGATATGGCCATAAGCAGTTAGTCTTCTGTATTTTAGATTGATGTGTGTTTGTGTGTGTGTGTGATGGTTCATCAGTTTATATCGATATGTGCAGCGCATAAATGCATGTTTCTGTGTGGGCGTTTGTGAATGTGCTCACTTGTGTTTGCTTGTGTTTGTGTGAAGTTTGAGTGAGTGCAAATATGTGTATTTGTGAGCATATGCGCGTGTCTAGTTCATCCCTTGATATATTTTCTGGGAATGCAAATGTTTGTAATATATAAATATTGATGCAGCTGTAAGTAAATTTGTTCGGAGAATTGACTAAGTATGTGCGTTAGTGTGAGTGTTTTAAAGACGGGCACAAGATGTTAAAAAAAAAAAGACAAAAACACATGAAAATAGAATGAGAACTCATATTAATGAAACAAAATGGGCACTAATGTTCAGGTAACTAGCCTTTGTCAAGTGAACACAAAAGACAACATAGAAACAAATTTACTACATTTAGGACACAAAAATAATAGATCAACTGACTTCTGTGATGTTTTGCAGGGCGTTGAGCTGGAGAAGAAATTTTATTATTTTTCATTCTAAATCTTCTTTGAAATTGTTGCTTTGTTGTCTTTAGTGTTGGCTTGACCATCCGAAAATTTTGTCATCTTGTTTTGTTTCATTAATTGACTATTCATCGTCATTCTGTTTTCGTGTTTCTGTTTTCTTTTTGCTTGAGTACTGCCAACCACTATGATATAGATTGAGGTAACAGTTGTGTTTTGAATTGAGTCATTTGAGGGACTAGCACAAAATGTCAGAAAACGAGACTTGTGTGTTGTACTGGGTTATGTGAGGGCGTTAAGGTTTTGCTGTGTCCCTTCTGTTTTCCATAAATAATTCAAGAATCAGTTTAAAACAACACAGCTTAGGTGATATTTTTGATGAACAAGTGATTGTGTAGGCTGTGGTAGATATATGGGTAGAGACAGTCTGACATCTTGTGGGGTATCTTGACAAAAGCCATGAGTTTTTGACATCATATTCAGAGTTTGACTGTTAGTCGTAATCTTAGTTTTAGAGGTGTACTTTGGTGCACAATGAGAGAAAATTATTATCTTACAATATATATGTATGGACAGTTACTCTTAGTTTCAGCAATTGTTTAGTGATGAGACAAGGGAAAGTAATCAGTGTACAATATGAAATCTTATTTTGTATCAGTGTTGAGTAATGAGGCTTCTGCCATTTTTTTTTTTATCTGGCAGTATGTTTTCAGTATGGATTATTTGTGTGTTTGTCTGGTTATATATGCTCAAGATACACACATACAAAAACTCAAGATGGAACTCCAACGACTTGTACACCAGTCTGTGATTTTATGTTTGTTTCATATTTGTTAAATGTGTCCGCTTTTGTTGTTATGTTGCTCTTGAGCCATTCTGTCAGATAAAATCATGTCTTGATGTTGTTATATTTGAGATTGGAAAAGTGGAATGTGCAATGCAGTGCCTATGGAACAAAGGTGCTGAGTATTTTCAGTGATAGCATGTTTTATGATGATGATTCCAAACATTAATTATCACCAGATATGTAGAGTTTCCATGTGTTGTAACTGCTCTAAAGCCTGCAGTCTGCTGAATATAATGCAGAGCCTATATATAACAGGTAGATTATCATTATTGGTGTTGAAATGACACGCAGCAGTGTAGAACTTGTCCAACACATGATTATTGTAAATGTTAGACTAGTGTAGAGTGATGTAGAACCTTTGTGGCAAAAATGATTATAATTGTTTAATTCTTTCACTCTCTTGCCCACCAGTTTCAAGCAGGAAGCTGGTAGATAGGGCGAGGAAACAGAATGATGAAATGGCTTTGAAACAACTTCTCTAAACAGAGTTTTTCTTTTCCTATTTCTTGCAAATGTAGTCTTTCCTACTTCTTGCCATATTTAGTTGCAATCACTGTTGAGGCCATTAATTTTTGTCCTGTTTTGTTTTACATATTTTGCTTTGCTCAGAATGACAGAAATGTTTGGCTGTGAGGAAAAACTGTTTTTTGTTGTAATTTTCTATCATGCATGCATATAGTGAAACTGAATATGCATGCACTTACTGTGAGGTGGTTGAAATATTGATGTACATCTGCATAAAAATGACAGTCACATCTTTCTTGAAATTCTCTGTGAATCAAGAATGCCCAAAATTCTTTACCACTAATGGCAGTTCAAGAACAAACTTGATATTGTGCTCTTCTGTGTTGACTCATCGCTTGGTGGTTCAGTTTGTGCATGAAACTTCTACAGACATGGTTTTTTTTTAATTTAAAATTAAGATTTGAGTGATGATGTCCATTTGTTATAGTCTCAGCGAAAGCCATTCCAAATATGTGAATACACATCTTGTTGAAAAAAACTGTCCCGCATGAACGGCAGTTTTGTTGACTTTCGTTTAAAATTCTTCAGATATGATTTGATCTGGGACATCATGGTAAGTTCCTTATTTAAGATATATTGTTTCATTCATAATATGAGTGAATCGTAGCTGTGTGAATGTTATAGTCTCATTGATCTTTACCATAATGTCTGCAAAGATTTTTGTTTAAATCATGAAGATGTTCAAAAGATATAAAATGATTTTAGTGGTGATTTCATAGTGAGATGAGCGAATATGGGTTGCTTTAGCATTGACTCTTTGTCTTCATGCTACAGGAGTATGCATTTTGCCAGAGGTGTATTGTCAGGCCGGTGAAAAGTGAAGTCATGAACAGATATATTTATATAAGCATTATCCTATGTAAATAAACTTCTTCATGTTAGTATGGTTTGTAATACTGTAATACATCAGTCTGCCTGGACTATGAGAAACTTGTGAGACTGGAATTAGTTGAATTCTCCACATATATATTTCTTTATGTTTTTGTTTCTGTTACTCTGATGTCGTAACACATTTGGTTCTGTTACTCTGATGTCATAACCTATTTCCTTTTGAGTGCGAGTGTGGTAACATGAGATGTAAATAGGGCTATGATAAAGCCGTAAATGAAAAATAGTATTTAAAGTATTTTGATCTTTTTAATTTTCAGTTTAATTAAAGGATCTGTCTGTTAATGCTTGCCAAACTGAATTTTTTTTAAACTGAAGGATTTTTTTCAGTGTTGCTTGCCAAAGTGGAGCTTTAGTATGTAACTTTATGAGTTGGCTGAAAGAAGATATACAAGGGCTGATCCTGAAGTCTTGTCATTTACTTTACAAAACAAAAATGGGAAATCCAACATACATGAACTTTTCAGTCTTTCAGAGTACTCTACTTCTCTTTCCAAGCAGAGTTTCAGTCTCATCAGTCAAGAATCAAATGTTTTTTGATAGTCTTGACTGAGATATGGTAGCAAGCTGTGATTTCACTGCTTTTCCTTAGTCCTGGATTCTTGAAAACTTCTTACCAGTCAGGTTTTGCTTCAGAAGGGGAAACAACTAGAAGTCGCATGGGACTAACTTGCAACTGTAGACTGGGTGAGGAAAAACTTCAATGGATTTCTCTTGTAAATAGGTTACAGTGACTGTGGGTTTAATCCTTTGACTCCTGCATCCTGTCTAACAGCAACCTGCATTGTTAACCATGCTAGCAAAGCAAAAACTTAACCCTTATTCCTCACTCTATCCACCAGCTTCCTGCAGGAAGCTGGTAGATAGGGTGAGGGAGTCAAGGGTTAAGTTTTTGGAGTTGGTTGATAAAGTGCAGGAGTCAAAGGGTTAAGTGCACCAGCACTGTCAAGCAGAAGGAGTATTTGCTGGTATCCTTATTTGGACACTGTTCATGGATGGACTGCAAAACTTTGGGTGAAGCACTTTCTACATATATCTAGTAGTGAGAGTAGACTTTCAGGCAAAATATCAAGTGCTACAGAGATTGGAGTTGAAGAAAATGGAGAAAGTTCTCTTTTGGCTTTGAAAACCAGGTCTCAGAACAACCGGTCTTTCGTCATCAGCTACCATCTACATTTGATTGAACTGTTTGTTCAGGATGCCTTAGAAAGTTGTCCACATTTTGCCATTTGTTCTGGGTCCTCCTTTGTTTTTTCCTGCTCCTCTGTCAGAATATTAGATATCCATCTGGCTGCCACTTTCCTCATCTCTAAGATCATTCCGCAGGACTGTTCAACTGTGCTATAAAAAACACTGAGTTTCATTTATTTCACAAACTGAAATATGCCGAGCTTTTCCAGCTGAACAATTTGTTTGTTCTGGGCCTCACTTGGACGTCACATGGGTACTTGTCTTTCAAGTCATTTTTTTCTTTGTTTGAAACTATTGGTTCGGTGGCAAACTGTGTTGTATGACACACACTTGTCTCAATATACAATTTTCAGATCAGTATGAATTTTGATGGGACTTCTCTAAGTTTGAGTCTTGTCAAGACATAGCATTTGAAGCAGTTCTATGCTAAGATGTATTTTTTCAGACACACAGTTAGTTACAGTACATTCTCATTGACTTTGTACAACTAAACTAGACATGGCATCATTGTGATTTTGACAGATTAAGAATGCAAAGGCTTATTTTTCTTTCGGTCTCAGTACAGGTTAAAAAAAGTTTACTTTAAGCAGTTGTGAATTGGCAGACTAACTGAGAAGACCTTTAGGTCAGCCTTTGTATAATCATGTCATTTTGAATCCTCAAGGAAGGTTAAGATCTGTATCTCAAAAACAGTGTGTAATCTGATGTGATGGCGGTGAAGTGCATAAACACAATCAGATAGCTGAGATGTACACCGTAGATTGGAGTTCTACTACGTATATTTGATGACTGAAAAGGAACACGTGTGATGCGGGGGTTACATTGAAGATTTGAAGTCTACTAGCTATCTTTGGAGATTGGAGAAGAACACTTGTATGGTGTGGTCACTCCATCCTTATGCAGCATAAACATAAATATGTATGTGTGTATGTGGTCATTCAGTTATGCTATGCTTGATACTATCAGAGTAGAGCACTAATTTGGGGTTTGTTTAAAAGGGATTCATGACACTTTGACAATTTCATGTTTGGTCCTCCCAAATCTTCAAGTAATTATCAGGCATACCCTTAAGCGTGTACTAAACTCTATGTGCTCATGAGGTATAGAACAAAGCCTGTGAAACATTAAGCTAACACCACCAGAATGATTGTAACATTAAGATTGGCAGCAAACAGAATGATTGTAACATTAAGATTGGCAGCAAACAGCCCAGGTTTTATGTTGCAGGCTAGGATTGAACATAAGTGATCAGATCTGGAATCTCATAGTTCTGTCAACAGATCCAGCTAGCCTTCTGTAAATGTGGTCCACTCAAGGGTCGAACCCATGATCTCTGCTTTGTCAGAATGGCGCTTTAACATATAACCTACTTAGCTAATGTGGCCACAAAATAACTGGCCTGACTGAGGGTCAAACCCACATCTCCTGCATTCTCAGCATGGTATTCTTACCATCTGTGTTGTTGGACCACTAGTGAAAGGCTGTATAAAAAGAACCAATCAGTGCATGCTAGTTGGTCCTTTTAGCAAAGAGGATTCAAGATCTGATGTCTCAAGTTCAGTCCCAGCCCTCAACATTAACAAATTGATCTGTTCACTGCTCATCTTAATGCTTCCATCATTTTAGTGATGTCAGCTTAGTGTTTCGTAAGTCCCTGTCCTCCCCCATTTCAAGACCTTGTCAGTGTATAGAGCAGGGCTTAAAACGTTCCGCGTCTGGGCGGAATTCCGCGATTTCGGTTTGTCAAAAAAAAAAAAAAAAAAAAAAAATGAAGGAAGCAAGGCATCCGTGATCGGCTTGCAAGCGTTCATAGCATCGGCGCGCAAATTATGGCCCCTGATTTGTCCCCGGACCCCCCCCTAGTTTCAGTGGTTTTTTCCTCCTGTTTTAAGCCCTGATAGAGTTTAGCACAGGCTCAGGGAATCTGCCAGATAATTGCTGGCAAATTCAGTGAAGCGCATATGGAATTTTCTGAGTGCGACAAATCCCCTATGAAGAAACTCCAAACTCCAAACAGTAATGAAATCAAAATATAGATGAAAATAAGATACTACGGTAGTTTTAACTGCTTTTGGTAAATGACTCCATGGACATAGTGTCCTGCAGAACTTAGTCAGGCTGTTCCACAATTGTGATATGAGCGCTGTCAGAGCATTGGCCTCGTTGTTGCTGTGCCTGTCCACATGGGAGATTAATTCAGACATTAAACCTTGGGGAATAGGATTATTGATTTAGATTAGACCTTGAGAAGTGGGTGCAGTGATTCGGATTAGACCTTGAGAAGTGGTTGTAGTGATTCGGATTAGACCTTGAGAAGTGGTTGTAGTGATTCGGATTAGACCTTGAGAAGTGGGTGCAGTGATTCGGATTAGACCTTGAGAAGTGGTTGTAGTGATTCGGATTAGACCTTGAGAAGTGGGTGCAGTGATTCGGATTAGACCTTGAGAAGTGTGTGTAGTGATTCGGATTAGACCTTGAGAAGTGGGTGTGGTGATTCGGATTAGACCTTGAGAGGTGTTTGTAGTGATTCGGATTAGACCTTGAGAAGTGGGTGTGGTGATTCGGATTAGACCTTGAGAAGTGTGTGTAGTGATTCGGATTAGACCTTGAGAAGTGGGTGTGGTGATTCGGATTAGACCTTGAGAAGTGGGTGTATTGATTCAGATCAGAACTTGAGGATTGGGTGTATTGATTCAGATTAGAACTTGAGTGGGTGTAGTGATTCAGATTAGACCCTGGTGAGTGGGTGTATTGATTCAGATGAGAACTTGAGGATTGGGTGTATTGATTCAGATTAGAACTTGAGTGGGTGTAGTGATTCAGATTAGACCTATGAGAACTTGATGATTGGGTGTATTGATTCATGGTAGACTTTGGTGAGTGGGTGTATTGATTCAGATTAGACCTTGAGAAGTGGGTGTATTTATTCAGATTAGAACTTGAGGAGTGGGTGTATTGATTCAGATTAGAACTTGAGGAGTGGGTGTATTGATTCAGATTAGAACTTGAGTGGGTGTATTGATTCAGATTGTACCTTGATGAGTGGGTGTATTGATTCAGATTGTATCTTGATGAGTGGGTTAGAACTTGAGGAGTGGGTGTATTGATTCAGATTAGAACTTGAGGAGTGGGTGTATTGATTCAGATTGTACCTTGAGGAGTGGGTGTATTGATTCAGATTGTATCTTGATGAGTGGGTTAGAACTTGAGGAGTGGGTGTATTGATTCAGATTAGAACTTGAGGAGTGGGTGTATTGATTCAGATTGTACCTTGAGGAGTGGGTGTATTGATTCAGATTGTATCTTGATGAGTGGGTTAGAACTTGAGGAGTGGGTGTATTGATTCAGATTAGAACTTGAGGAGGTGGGTGTATTGATTCAGATTAGAACTTGAGGAGTGGGTGTATTGATTCAGATTGTACCTTGAGGAGTGGGTGTATTGATTCAGATTGTATCTTGATGAGTGGGTTAGAACTTGAGGAGTGGGTGTATTGATTCAGATTAGAACTTGAGGAGTGGGTGTATTGATTCAGATTGTATCTTGATGAGTGGGTGTATTGATTCAGATTGTATCTTGATGAGTGGGTTAGAACTTGAGGAGTGGGTGTATTGATTCAGATTAGAACTTGAGGAGTGGGTGTATTGATTCAGATTGTACCTTGATGAGTGGGTGTATTGATTCAGATTGTATCTTGATGAGTGGGTGTATTGATTCAGATTGTATCTTGATGAGTGGGTTAGAACTTGAGGAGTGGGTGTATTGATTCAGATTAGAACTTGAGGAGTGGGTGTATTGATTCAGATTGTACCTTGATGAGTGGGTGTATATGTTATTTCATGTGTTTTATTTCATGTGTGTTGGCGCATGTATAGATGATGTTGGCGCATGTATAGATGATGTTGGCGCATGTATAGATGAGAATATGACTGCGATTTAAGATGAATTTCTTGGTTGTTTATGAGTGGATTTTCAAAATAATAAAATTTGGATTTAGTCTGTTTGGGTGATTACATCTGAACACATGTGTTGGAATAGGCAAAACATGCTTTTATAATCATTTTGGTCTAAAATGCAAAGGTATACACAGTGGTTTATGTGATGTTTTCAGAGAATTTGTTGGAATGTTGGTTTTGACAATGTTAGACTCAGGAGCCTGCATTTTATTTGATTTGTCGACCTTTTTGTAAAAATGAATACTCCCAACAATATTTCATTGTTACCCACATTGCAGCACTTTGAATGAACCATTTTGTGCTGTCACATGTGTGATGGAACTGAATTCAGGTGGAAGAGGGTTATTGTCATAAACTGTGTGTGTGTGTGTGTGTGTTGTTGTTTGTGTGTGTGCGTTTGTGTGTGTGTGTGTGTGTGTGTGGTGTGTGTGTGTGTGTGTGTGTGTGTGTGTGTGTGTGTGTGTGCGTGTGTGTGTAGTGCAGTAGGTTGCTTGTCAGTCTCTTAATGACTAAAACAGCAATCTGAAGGTGTGTGTAGGTAAGTCAGTGTAGTACATTAATTAAGAAGACTGGTTTGTTCTGGTATATCTATATGTGCATGTACAGTGACTTTTACTGCCCAAAGACATTCTGAAAATGACATATCAATAGCTGTGTCCTTTGAGTGATGTCCTGTTATGAATCTCATATTTTGCTGGAAAGAGTCTGCAACAGATCTGAACGCCAGGAGTGACAGAGGTGGGGTGAAAGAGTGTGAAGTGCTGGGATGAGATAGATTACCTGTTCTTTTTACTTTGTCACACATGTATGCATTTTTAGCTGTAGTGTGAATTGAATGGTAATGCATTGTTTACTAAACCGTTTTTTGTTTGTTCCATTGCTTTAACCTTCATTGTAGTTTGCTGCTTAATTATTATTCTTTGCAGTTGGAAGTAAACAGATGCAATTGTATTCTTCAGTACGCTACCTTGCAATACTGATAACTGATATTAGGTATTTGGAGAAACATGATGGTTAGAATTGATATTAGATATTGAAGATGTACAATAAATGGCTACTTAATTGAGGAAAGTAGCATATGATATCTTTGTGCTTATTTATTCCATTGTGAATAGGTGTAGAGTATATTTAACTCTGCTTTTGCTGTACACCTTTACTGCTGAGGCTGTGAATTTGCAGTATGTTTGGTGGATAGAGGGATAGGGATAGAGGGAGAGGACTTTATAAAGATGTTTTGGTGTGTGTGGGGGGGGGGGACCTACCTCAACAGTAACATTTATTTTATTATACAGGGAGGGGAACAGCATCCAAAAAGTCGTTCTAATTCAGCATTCTTTGGAGAGTGGAGGAAGGATTAAAAAAAAAAAAGCACAACTTAGAATCACCTGCATAGTGAACAGTGATACGCAGATTATGTTTAGCATGTGAAGTCAAGAACAAATCATCATGTTGTTGAAACTGATGTGTCCCAGAACCTTGCATTTTTAGTCATTGTCATCTGTTTGAGGTCTTTGTAAACCTACAATAGTAGTATACAAAGATTTTTGTTGTAATACTGTTTGTTTTAATCAAGGTGTTGTACGAGTTCTTTCTTATGTAGGGCAGAGGTTTGTTAGTGAATATGAAATAGGGCAACGGTTACATGCCATTATTTGATGTAGGGCAGTATAACAGTCTGAGGTTATTAGCCCTTTGATTCACACACCCTATCCACCAACTGCAAAAACTGCAGGAAGCTGGTGAACAGGGTGAGGGAGTCAACAGGTAGACTCCCTTACCCTGTTCACCAGCTTTGCAGGAAGCTGGTGGATAGGGTGAGGGAATCAATGGAGTAAATTTTTCCTTTGCTGGCATGGTTGATTATGCAGGATGCTGGTGGATAGGGCAAGGGAATCAAGGGGTTTGTCAGTGGTCTTTTCTGTTCACTGTTGTTGGGGCAATGAGGATGCATGACATTTAAGATTATTATTTACATGTCACCACCCATAGTCAGCAACAAATTGTAGAGGGGGACCTCAGGCCCGAAAAAAGCTGTAGGGTTCTTCACAGAGGTTGGCCTACAACAAGATAGAAGTGGAAGACTTTTATCGTCACCATATATGCCAGTGGTGTGATGGGCAGTAAGGAAATATCACCACCCATAGGCCATAATCTGAACGTGGCAAAGTGGAACATGATTATTTTTTGACAAGTTACAAGCAAGATGTAAGAACGTTGATGACTGTCAGGTAACATCTAAATCTGTTTTTGTCAATTCAGATGGAAGTTGAAACAAAGAGTGCATGAGTTTATGTGCAGTGAACTGGGTAGGATTTTTAACATAAAAAATGTGTATGTTCAGGCCATGAGGTGATCAAAGCAATATCATTGTATGACGTTAGGTGTCACGATGCAGAAATGAAGGCCCCCTCCTGTTCTGGAACCCTGGCCCTATGTAGTTTGCTTTTAGGTAGTTAGGGGTTCCTCTTTTCTGTCTTGCTGTCTTACCCGCACTGCCTCTTTTTTGTTTCTGCCTTCCAGGTCATTCACCTGTATTTCCTCCAAATTTTGTTTCTGCCTTCCAGGTCATTCATCTGTATTTCCTCCAAATTTTGTTTCTGCCTTCCAGGTCATTCACCTGTATTTCCTCCAAATTTTGTTTCTGCCTTCCAGGTCATTCACCTGTATTTCCTCCAAATTTTGTTTCTGCCTTCCAGGTCATTCACCTGTATTTCCTCCAAATTTTGTTTCTCTTCTGCCTTCCCAGGTCATTCACCTGTATTTCCTCCAAATTTTGTTTCTGCCTTCTAGATCATTCACCTGTATTTTTTCCTAATTTTCCCCTTAGTTCCCCAAAGAATGAGTATGACGGCCTTTAAGGCAGGTAAAAAACAGTGTCACACACAAAATTCACTCTTCTGGTGGGTAGATAGGTGTGTATGAATTTATATGCTTAGATAGGGAGTGCTCACAGGAATTCAAGTCTGTTTGAGAAGAAGCAGCAGAATTGTTTAACAGATAATGTATCCTTAGCCATGAGAATTGGGATGTGCAGTTGGAAAAGTAGACAGTCTTTGAAATGCCTTTTTCATTTACAGATATCTGAATCTGTCAAGAAGAGTTTGTGCAACTACTGATCTTTTGTATCTGAATCTGTCAAGAAGAGTTTGTGCAACTACTGATCTTTTGTATCTGAATCTGTCAAGAAGAGTTTGTGCAACTACTGATCTTTGGGAAATTTTTGTTTTCTATTTGGTTGATTGATGAATTTATTTTATTTATTCATTTGGTAGTTTGACAATGCAATGATGTTTTTGTGTTGAAATTATTTTTTATTTATTCATTTGGTAGTTTGACAATGCAATGATGTTTTTGTGTTGAAATTATTTTTTTTAACGCAGGGGAATTGTTCATCTGTTTGTTTTTCACTATGTGGTTGTCGAGGGGCATAGGTAGTGATGTCTAGGATATGTTTTATTATAATTAGAACAAAAGAACTCCTGTGAAGTGACAACACACACTGGTCCAGTAATTCTGTTGGGTGGCCCTGTGAAGGCTTGATATAAATAGCTTCTGTGGATTTTTGTTGCTGTGGTTGTGGGTTTGAATCCCTGGGTGCACTACATTAAAGTGGCCTTTTTACTGTCCCATCTAAACATAATTGTTGTTCTGGTGGTGTCAGTATAGGATTAGATATCCCCCCACCCCCCTCTTCCCTGAGATGGTTATCCGTGTTGGCCATATTACCTAAGGGGAATGTTGACATGAAACTGAGCCAAATCAGTCAAATTGTTGCATTGTCAGGATATGGGGGTTGGGAGAGAGGCTTGAAAAGGGAAGGGTAGGCAGCCAACCTGATACTTTGACTGCGGACTAGGGTTTGGAAGAGCACTGAAAGTAATGGGAACGTAATGTTGTTAAAGTAGTGTGGGAGATATGGGAGGGACACTGAAAAAAAATCTTGGTCATGTGTATGTGTGATATTGCAGGCACGCGTCAACCAGTATGTATATTTGAACCAAACAGAGCTATGGAGGAAGTTCTTCAGTTTTGCTGTTTCGTGTCTCCACGATTACCGTCTGTTTATAGATGGAGTATTTATTTGCAGTGATTTATGATTTAGTTGCTTTGTCTTTCATTTCCATTATTTCTGTGATTTAGTTGTTTTGTCTTCATGTCCATTCTTGCAGGCATAGGGAAAATGGAGTGTGTGTATGTATGTATATATGTGTGTCTGTGTGTTGTGTGTGTGTGTGTGTGTGTGTGTGTGTGTGGTCCATTCTTGCATGCATGTGGGAAATTATTGGTTGTGTGTGTGGGGTGGGTGGGGGGTTGTGTGTGTGGTTTGTGGTGTGAGGGAAATAAGTGGGACCAGATGATTGTCAGCAACGATTTTTTTCAACTGTCAACATTGTTATTGATTGGATCAAGTTTTTTAATCATATTTGATCATAGAATAAGTTCTGATATGAAAGCACTACAAACGCAGGAGAAATCATTATGAATCATGAGTTTATTTTGAAGGCCACAGTTTTCTGACTTTACACGCTGGCATATTAGGTTTTCTTGCCTGGGTACTTAGGCACTGTTTCCTTTTGATTTACTTTTTCGCTTTTTGTTGTAAGTATGTAGGCACTGTTTTGTTAGTGCTCATTTTTTGCTACTGTTGTTGTAAGGATGAAGATGACCCAGAAGCTTACCATCATCTTTGATATTTATCAGTCTGTGGGTTATGTATATAACTTGAGTTTTTCCCCTATGTATATTCCACCGAGTTGCTTTTGTTGTTGTTGTTGTTGGAAAATGTGTAAGGGTCACTGTGACCGAAGAAAATTTTGCTGCAAATTAGGTTTACCAGGTTGTCAGCATCTGAACACTTCTCTACTACATTCCGCTGTTTTGAAATCTAGCAGGATTCGATTTCGTATTTGTGCCTCAGATTTCGTTACTAATTTACACCTCAAGTTCTGACATTTAATGCTACCTGTTTGTAAGTAATCTAATAATGTTGCATGTATTTTGGAGCCGCTCCAGACGCTGCTGTCAACAGTACTGATTTTGACTGACCAAGGTACTGCCTTTATCTCACAGGATAGATGGATTCCTAGAGCTTATTTCCAGGATATCACAGTAAACTTTCTGTCAGTAGATACTGCTGCCTTGTCTCTGACACCATAAGATTTTGACATAAATTTTGGCGGAATTTTGATGTTAAGCATTGATTGACATCATTTCAGCTCCTGCCTGAATGCCATTTGAAATTTAAACCCATTTGCTTTAGAAATATGAAAGTAGTAGAAATATGAAATACACAAATGTGTATAAATGTAACTAATGAGTGGAAAAAAAAACACTTCAAAACTGGAATTATTAACTATAGATGAGTATATGACTGAGTATATGATTAAAAAACAAACAAATAAATAAATAAATGAATGAATAAGTAAATGATAAGAAACACACAGATAGCATAGATTGGATTTGGAAATGTAGAATTTGTTGGGGAATGAATTATCACGCTCTAGCAGTTTCATTTGTATTCCACCTAGATCTGCCAGTAATAATTATATGGTAGACTCCTTGAGTCTGTGCAAAACCTTATGCGTTGGCAAGGTATTGAAATGGACGGGGACGGGGTGGAGAAAGAACCTGTGAAACAGCATCAGAATGATTGAAGCATCGTGAAAGGCAGCAAACAGGCCATTTTTTTGTGTAGCAGACTGGGACTGAATCAAGACATCGGATCTTGAGTCCATGGCTTTTGCAAGAGAGCCAGTGAGCCTTTAGCTATGTGGCCTCCATGGGGGTCAGATCCATAACCTCCTTATTAAAAGAACAATGTTTGAAGTAATTG
>JAPXFY010000018.1:70220328-70250328 GCA_030674185.1 Monoplex corrugatus
CTGTGTTATTGTGACTCGTATGTTTTTTTTTACGGTCAGACAAATGGTATGTATATACAAATTCCAGGGATACTTTATTTCTGGTCAGACAAACCGTACCTATGTTCGTATTCATCACGGTAAGTATGGCAAGCACAAACATGTGCACAGTCGCACTATTTCCTCCCATGTCTTCGTAAGTGAAGCCTCCATTTCATTTTTCCTCACCACAACTACTTTTTGATAAAGTAAAGCATGTTCCCATCAAAAGGTTGACCTTAGAGTTTATAGGGAGTGAAGGGAAGCCTGTAGGTCTAAAAAAATAACATCATCTTGAACAGTGTAAAGTTGCATTCTGTTTTGGCGATTTAAGCACGTCGTATCCACAATCATCCCCCAAGGACCAACCATTATTTTACAAAATGTCCCCACCTAATTTTCTGAATTCTCTCCCTTAGAGTCCACGACTCAAGCCCTTTGGCAAATAATCTTGATTGATCATGGAAACTGATGAAACTCAGGCTGCATTGCTGGAGAGCAAAGGATTTTTATCAGCAGGATTATTATCATGCTAAATCAAGCAGAACATTTTTTTAAGTATGGTTTACACTTATATAGATTGTTGAGCCAGAAGCTAGGAGACGGATCCCCCAAACAACAAAGCTGACCTGCTGAGGGTGTTCAACATGTGGCAGTCATTGCATCTGTGGAACTACGAGCATCAGTAGGCGAGACGCGGAGAGAGGATTGTACACTTCCTCCACATTTAACAAATTCTCTATGCTGGTCAGGTATACAGGCAACAAAAACACTAGCATACAAAGCAGCTTGTCCAGCAAAACCTGCTGCAGATGAAAACCCAAAAACTGTCTTGTGGAAGACGAAAGCTGCAAAAATCCTAGCAACGGCTGTTGTTAATGATATGAAGCCATTCCACGATTGCCTCCTCATGGAGGCTTCCAGTTTAACACCCAGCCGTACCTCTGACCACTCCATACTGACAGAGAAAGCTGACATCTTGGTGCACTAAGGCACAGCACCTTAATATATTGTTCAACAGAGAGTCGACAACATCTGAGTACGCCATTGCAGCTCTGCCCTAGTTTCATTTTAAGGAATCTCTTGTTGAGGTCTCCTACTATTGCTGGTCGCAGGTGTTCTTGGGTCTTCCTCTCTTTTGTCTTCCTTTTGGTGTCCAGATGATGTGATCGATGAAGTACCCCCGTGGGGATGTCGGAGGCTCTTTCAGTATAAATAGTATCCCCACCTTCTGGAAATTCGATGCTGGAGATTTCCTCTTTTCTGTCACTGTCTTTGTTTCTATCTTCCTTCTTCGCTTTCTGTCATTTCTTCCTATCATTTTCTGCCTAGCTGGTTCATTCACCTGTATGTGTTCGATAAAATCTTACAAACTTTATCTTAGGATTGATTATTGGGTACATGTATAAATGCACTTTTTGGCTCTAGGGAAGTGAGATGTGTGGAAACGATTTTTGGTAATTTAGGCCCGTTTTTATATATGTTTTAGTGTCCAAGTGCCCAATCCATTTTCATCGTCTTTTCGTGATATTAGTGTCCATGCTCTCTTGAATTCATTGAATAAGTTGTGGTTGGTTGGAGATTGTGTTGGGCCAGAAGGTGTGTGCAAGAGAGGAGAGGAACATAACGGAGGAAGTCGAGGGGTGGGCAAGGGGCCTGAGAGATTAAAGTGAATAAAACCGGTGGAAGCTTAATATTTTCTCTCTTAATATCATCTCTCTATGCCTGTATAAACTTCATATCTATTTTCAAACCTTAGTTTATAAGACTAGTATATGCCTGTATAAACTTCAATCTATTTTCAAACCTTAGTTTATAAGACTAGTATATGCCTGTATAAACTTCATATCTATTTTCAAACCTTAGTTTATAAGACTAGTATATGCCTGTATAAACTTCATATCTATTTTCAAACCTTAGTTTATAAGACTAGTATATGCCTGTATAAACTTCATATCTATTTTCAAACCTTAGTTTATAAGACTAGTATATGCCTGTATAAACTTCATAGCTATTTTCAAACCTTAGTATATAAGACTAGTATATGCCTGTATAAACTTCATAGCTATTTTCAAACCTTAGTTTATAAGACTAGTATGTTATATCGTTGGGCTCTTAGTGGGATGACAGAAGGGCACAGTGTAGATCAGATGATAAAATGCATATCACTGTAGTTATACTTACTAATGTTACTGATATATTGGTAATGTGTACATTATGATGTTTGATATCAACTTTAGTGTGTTGCCACACATTTTGCACACATATAGTGAAATGAACCTTCTACATAGGGAGCAGGGGGAGGAGGAGGGAGGGAGCGGATGAAAACGGACAGACAGAAAGACTGGGAACAAAGAGGTGTTTGACGGTCAGAGAATACGGAACCAAATTCCTTAGAAGATAAACGTGTTTGAAGAAAACAAACAACTAATCAATCAACCAACCGACCAACCACACACACACACACACACACACACACACACACACACACACACACACCACACACACACACACACACACACCACACGCACGCACACAAACACACACACACACACACACACACACACACACACACACACACACACACACACACACCACACACACACACACACACACACACACACACACACACACACACATATCACTTATAGTGAAAAGACGTTAAATCAAAGAACGAACGAACGAACACACACATACACACACACACACACACACACACACACTCATTCACATTCACACACACACACACACACCATCACCACCAACAACCACCACCACCCTGTGATATTAAAGATACTGTATTAGCAGGGGGGAGGGGGGAGGGAGTAACATGGCCTTGACAGTTTGTAATATTGTGATAAATCCCGTTTAAAATTGCTTAACCCTTTATCCCTAGAAACCATTCCCGAAAGACACCGAGCGTTAGATAAGACGGAGAGTTTTGAAATTTGAGTGGAGACAGAAACACGTTCCCCTCTCCCATGGACATAATCTCGTGCGTAGGGAACATTAGGCAACTTGGCGAATGCATTACGGATGGTTGTATATCTCCCTGTCCTCTTCCCTCTTACCCCGTCTCTTCTAAATCCCAAGCCTCCCCCACCCCCCACCCCTCCTCCATTTTCAGGGATCGATTGCTGTCTGAGACTTTGGTGGACGGTCTGAACTAAATGGTTTGGTGGTTTTAAGGAGAAGTTAATGGCTTCTTTCCAGGCTTCTGTTCCGAGCAAGTATAGATCAGGGTCATGTGACTCGTCTCTCTTTTAGAATTTGTTGTGTGTGTGTGTGTGTGTGTGTGTGTGTGTGTGTGTGTGTGTGTGTGTGTGTGTGTGTGTGTGTGTGTGTTGTGTGTATGCTTGTGTGTGTTATGTGTGGAGGGGGAGGGAGAGATGGGGTAACCAAAATGGTCGAGCCATTCTAATAATCTGTATTTTCTTTGAAAAAAAAAAATCCCCCTTTTCGAAAGACTCTAGACGGCGATAAATGTAAACAGATGTGTGTGGTGTGTGTGTGTGTGTGTGTGTGTGTGTGTGTGTGTGTGTGTGTGTGTGTGTTGTGTGTGTGTGTGTGTGTGTGTGTGAGAGAGAGGGGGAGAGAGAGAGAGAGAATTTGGCATTTGTTCAAGAGGGATTCATTGTACTCAGACAGTTCCATATGCGCCGCACCCAAATCTGCCAGCAAATCACGTAGCAGACTCCCTGAGCTTGTGCAAAACCATATGCGCTGGCAGTCTTGAAAGAGAAAGCGGAGAGAAGGGACATAGGAAACACACCGCTGACAGCACCAGAATGATGGAAGCATTAGTGTGGGCAGTGAAAAGGCCAATTTTCAATGTTGCGGGCTGTAACCAGCCATCCCTTCCCGGATCACCCCCATGAAAACATTGACAGGATAGATACAAAATCGTCTCAGCTCGCTGGAATATCACATCCACCCACCCACCCACCCACACCCACATATACCCCCCCCCCCCCCCCACACACACACACCTGCCCTCCTCCTCCACTAATGCGCAAGGAGCATTCGAAAACAAACCGTCGGTCGGACCAAACAATTAAAGCCAGTATCTTATTTAACCCTTGCGCTCCTGCACCCTATCTGCCAACTCCAAAAACTTAACCCTTTCACTCCCTCACCCTATCCACCAGCTTCATGCAGGAAGCTTGTGGATAGGGTGAGGGAGTGAGAGGGTTAAGTTTTTGCTTTGCTATCATGGCAAACAATGTAGGATGCTGACGGATAGGGTGAGGGAGTCAAAGGGTTATGGAGCCGAGACATGGAGAACTAATGTCACAACCGTGAATAGAATCTAGACTTTCATCAACATCTGTCTCAGAAGGGTTCTCCGGATTCGCTGGCCACACAGAATCAGTACTGAAGAACTGTGGCAGCGAACAAGACGGCAGCATGTACGTGTAGACGAGGAGATTCTCCACAAAGACGCTGGAGATGGATTGGGCACACGATACACAGATCTCCATCCAACACCATAAGGCAAGCCTTCACCTGGAACTCGCAGGGAAAAAGGAAGAAGTCATCCAATTCTGTACATGGCACTGTGATCTGGAGGCGGAAAAGTATTACAAGCGGGATTTGATTATAAGAACTATCATCATCATCATCATCAGGTGCCCTGCCGCATGGTGTTGGCGACCATGGACTTCCAACCATCTCTATCTCTCGTTGCCCCCAGCATCTCCCCCACCCTCCTCATCCCCAGCCACCCTGCAAGTCCGTCCAGCATTCTCTCCCTGGGTCTACCTGGTGCTCTCTTTCCCTCCAGCTTCCCGTTGTGACCAGGTGCTCCAAATCCCCCTTCCTCATAAAATGGCCTATAAATGTTGCCTTTCTTTTCCTAATCTTCCTTATGAGTGATCTACTTGTGTCTGCCTCCATCAAGACTGTCTCGTTTGTTTTCTTTGCTGTCCATGGAACTCTCAACATTTTTCTGAGAAACCACATCTCGGCTGCCTCAATCTTGCTCTGGCTTTGCTTGCTGACTGTCCACGCCTCACATCCGTACAACAATATTGGTTCTATATAACATTCAAGGACTCTCTTCCTGAAGTTAATTGATAGGCATTTGTTGGTAAGAATGCTTTTCATCTTGAATGCTGTTTTGGCTTGGCCGATTCTGCCAGCTATTTCCGATGTGCATCTGCCGTCTGATGAAATGACTGTTCCCAGGTATTTGAACTTATTAACCTGTGTCTAGGTTGTGCCATTTGCTGTTATTTTGCATGAGGGGATTTCATGTTTTTTACTGATCACCATGACTTCAGTCTGGTAACTTTAAACATGCTGTCCTCTTCCTCACACAAGCATTTACGACACTTTTCTGCTACATTTTCTGCAACGCTTTTATGTATACCTACGCCCATCTCTCAAGATCTATTGGAAGGGGATCGGTGGGTGGTGGTGATGGCGGGAAATTATGTCCGATCACAGATATTGGTTCACCTTGTGGCACAGAGTGGCAAGACTATCTATGTAAGTTCCAAAGTCTTTTGCTTGTTGACTCGTCTCTTTGGTTTGTTTTGTTTGGTTGTTGTTTATTTGTTCCGACCACTGTTTTCTTGGATGCGTCTACACAACCTGTTTGGCCCATAGATTACTGTCTGTGGGACAAACAGGTTATGCAGACGTTATGTTGCTGCATCCAAGGTTGTCATAGCCGAGGGGTGGCAATGGGGACAAGCTCCCATTGTCTATAAAATGCCCCTCACGGCGCGCGTCTCCAATAGCCTCTGACAACTAAGTCCAGCTCCTAGCCTGCTCGCGTGGCTTAGATATAAGCCCGGCGGAACTGCTACTACTGATAGGAGAAGGGGTGAAGGCGGGTTACTGGCGCCTGAAAACCAGTGCTTTGGGTAGATGGGGCTCATCAGTCTGGGAAGACAGCTCATCTAAGAGAAGGAAAACTCTGATTTCAAACCTCCGCTGCCTTGCGGCCATACCCACTCATAGAAAAGGCTTCGGGAGTCAACCCTGAGGAAAAATCCGGAGTCGGAGTCCCTAAGGCAGTTCGCCGTTGTCTACAACCTCGTTCTGGCAACTCCTGCGTCGCCCCTGGTACCAGGCGTACAGGCCTCCGTCTTTCCCCTGGATTCTACTAGTGGCGAGGAGAGGGGGGATCTGCTGCATGGGCAACAGCTCGTCCTCCATATTCACTTGCCCAGGCCTGCACCTGGAGAGGTCACTCCAGCTTCGCTGGTAACACAGCATCGACACAACACGGAGAGTAGCAGATACCGGTTTTAAGCTTAGGCTTTTTTGGCGTAAGTGCACGTCATGACCACAACGCCTCCTGGTGCAGACTATCATCTCCTGAGATGTAAAGAGGCCGACGACGACGACGATGTCGCTGCATAGTCTGAACATCCTTCTTAAGTGTGTGTACATGCCTGTGCTTTCGAATTTCCATAAACCCCCAACACGGACATTGCTTACATGATCTTTACAGTTACAGCTAATGTTCTGCGTCTGGTGAGGCAAGAAAAATTAGAGCACCTAGTCACAACAGGAAAGCTGGAGCAAAAAAAAAAAGCACCTGATAGACCCAGGGAGAAAATACTGGACGGATTTGCGGAGGGGATGAAGACAGAGAGGGTAAGAGATGTATTTGCAGCGACAAAGGATATATTCGTACGGAGGGCCATGATCGTCAACGCCATGCAGCAGGGCACATGATGATGATGATGAATGTTCGGTGTGCTCATGCACACGCATGGGGAGTGGGGTTAAGGCACTAGCAGGTCTGCACACTGTTCATCTGGGAGATAGGACCCTTATCCACATCTTTTATCAACCAGGGGCTACCCACGCGGGATCGAACTCAGGCCTTCAGACTGGAAGGTTGATCGATGTCTTTATCCACTTGGCAAGGTGCATGTCGTTTTTTTTTAAATGAAGGTCACATTCAGGGATGATAAAAAAAATCATGTTAGCTACATAAGGGAGGATAAAGATTTTTGTATTGCTTGATCGTCCTTTTCACTGCGCAACCGCTGGCGACGCACACACACACCACACACACACACACACACACACACACACCACACACACACACACACAACACACACACACACACACCCACACACACACACACACCGTCTAAAAGCACATATATGAATTGACGTTAAAAGAAATAACGAACACACACACACACACACACACACACACACACACACACATCGTCTAAAAGCACATATATATGAATTGACGTTAAAGAATAACGAACACACACACACACACACACACACACCACACACACACAGACACACACACACACACACACACACAGACACACACACACAGACACACAAGACACACACATACACACACACACACACCACACACACACACACACACACACCACACACACACACACACACACACACCGTCTAAAAGCACATATATATGAATAGACGTTAAAAGAAATAACGAACACACACACACACACACACACACACACACACACACACACACACACACACACACACACACACATATACACACATCGTCTAAAAGCACATATATATGAATAGACGTTAAAAGAAGTAACGAACACGCACACACACACACACACACAACACACACACACACACACACACACACACACACACACACACACACACACACGACACAGACACACACACACACACACACACACACACACACACACACACACACACCACGACACAGACACACACACACACACACACACACACACACACACACACACACACACACACACACACACACACACACACACACACTTTATGCGTGCTGAAGTTTAAGACGAATTTGTCATTAACTTTGTGATTATTTCCACATCTGCCAGTTCATCCTTCATAATGAATATTTCATCATTCATTTTATGAGACGAACATGGAAATGGACTGGAAGGCGAATGAAAAAATGGTTTTGCAAATGCCGGAAATGTAGTTTCTACTTTTGCGGATATTGAGTGAGCATCCGTCTTGATCCTTTCGTAATTCATACAGAATTGCGATCATGAAATAAAGTAAAGCATGTTCCCATCAAAAGGTTGACCTTAGAGTTTATAGGGAGTGAAGGGAAGCGTGTAGGTCTAAAAATGTTGAGTTTTATTTGAATGTAATGAACATTTCTTCGTAATTACTTTTGCCCAAATTTCAAAATGTGAAAATTGTAGGCTGTTCTTTTTAATCTCCAATATTTCAGGGAACTCATTTAATATTTCTCATCACACTCCCTCCTTCATTATTTCACTGTACCCTGGAGGTGTGGTGTGGTGTGGTGTGGTGTGATGTGGTGTGTGTGTGTGTGCGCGCGCGCGCGCGCGCATGTGTGTCCCTATGTTACAACGATGATTAATCTTTCAAAATGATATTTATGCATGAGTGTTGCTCTGCTGAAATTTTTTAATGTCACGAACTGTTGCCACTAAGTCTTATTATGATCATTATGTTATTATCATTATTATTATTATTATTATTATCATTAAAAATATTTTTTTTGCTATCCCAGCTTTTGTGCCATTGTTCCCACGCTGCTCATTCTTACTCCAAAACACACCACCCCCAATTCATTCAGTCGAAGTCCCGGTGCCAGGAAACTCATGATGGCTGGAGATCCAAAACAAGTGTGACTGCCCGCGCCCAAGCAAACAGGAACCAGAAGAACAAGAAAACCAATGTAAGCGCGTATTTAACAAAACAAGACAAAACAAGCGCAAATTTTCGGCCAACCGGCCTTTGTCAAGCGCGAACGCACGGTCACAAACAGACCACAAACACCAAACAACGGATAATAAAAACAGGACTAAAAATTTCCCTGCCGCCTCGTCCAGTGGATAAAAAGGGACCAAATGGAATGGTTGGAGATGTTGAGCCGTCATTAGGCCACCCACCAGAGGAGAGCTTGCACTGCCGCTGGGTCGCGTCGATGGAATTCAACAGTTAGTAAGGACGCTACCCTACCCAGAAAGCACTGCCTACAAACGACAATAATGGGTCAGTCGTGGCGTCAGACTAAGTGAAAGAAACCCGTTCGCCCTTTCCCCTAGCATGGAGACCACCTGTACAGCCCTGCAGCGACTGTCCCCACTGAACCACGGACACCCGAGAGCCCAATCTGAACCTTTTCCTTAAGGGGGCAGACCTACCCAGATTTGGGTACCAAGATTGTGATGTTCAGTGTTTCAGTTCTAATCAACCAATCACCATGATATTTGGCAAGAAGATACTTCAGACAGTATTCTTTGGATTGAATATCTTTGTTGGGGTCTGTGAGTAGGAAATTGAGTTTATTTTTTAGTCCGCGAAAATTTGCGATTTTTCGCGAGACTGTATACATCAGACATAATATGTTCAGAAGTTTTCATCCGATTTCCTTGATATTTGGCACACATATAGCAGGGACAGGTACCTATAACCGGTAATAAAATATGGCAGTTCTGCTCGAAAGAAACATTTTTATCAAAAGTTGTATTATAATTTTTTTTATCAAAATTATTCTAAAAATTGTACAGAAAATAATGATAGTAGAACTAAGATTTTACTACGTGCCATACATACTATACAGATGTGTTAGCTCACTAAATATCAAATTCCTAACATGAATATAATGTGTAAACAGAACGTCTTCAGAGAAGTAACCCCCTTTAAACACTTGTCTAAAGGGGGTTACTTCTCTGAAGACCTTCTGTTGTCTAGCTCTCCCTAGAGTTTCTTTCTACCTAGTTATGAATGTCACAGTATGTACTATATTTTTTCATTTTCGCGAGAACATTTTTTAATTGATTAATTTTTGTCAACTTTTCATAACTCACAGACCCCAACAAAGATATTCAATGCAAAGAATACTGTCTGAGGTATCTTCTTGCCAAATATCATGGTGATTGGTTAATTAGAACTGAAACACTGAACATCACAATCTTGGTACCCAAATCTGGGTAGGTCTGCCCCCTTAAGCATGGAAGCGGTAGAAGAGGAAACCCCAAAACAGGTCATCACAAGATCTGTGCGTCCACATGCAGCCTGATAAGTACACGATTGCATTGTGTGTGTGTGTGTGTGTGTGTGTGTGTGTGTGTGTGTGTGTGTGTGTGTGTGTGTGTGTGTGTGTGTGTGTGTGTTGTGTGTGGTGTGTGTGTGTGTGTGTGTGTGTGTGTGTGTGTGTGTGTGTGTGTGTGTGTGGTGTGTTGTTGTGTGTGTGTGTGGTGTGTGTGTGTGCGCGCACGCGCGTTCGTGCATGCATACGTGCATGCGTGCGTGCGTGCGCGTGTGTGTCATTAAGTATGTAAAGGCTACCGTCCGATATGCGTGCGTGATTGGTCGAGTGCGATGAATCCCTCTTGACCACACTCCAAATTCGATTTCAATGAAATAATGATATCAACATAACAGCACAGCATGAGAGGTGTATAAAGCCTCAACTGTTCGTGACTACTCTCTAAAAGAGTATGAGTAATTGACGGTTGGTCTAGTAAATCACCACAAGCAACTGAGAAATTCCTACCGACACATTTTGATCACAACCAGCCACCACACACACACTCACACACACACACACACACACCTCTGCATGCCAACTATAATAGTTTCTTTTTAAAAGAAAAATTTTAAAAACATCTTTAAATACACCAAAATTTGCATCCATATAGACCTAAGCATCATTTTCGTTGTGTATCTATTAATCGATGCCAGGTAAGGGAAATATACAACGCCTGTGTCCTCAGCACCTTGCTGTATGGCAGCGAGGCGTGGACCACGCATGCTCATCAGGAGAAAAGGCTCAATACCTTCCACCTGAGAAGCCTACGGCGCATACTTGGCATTTCCTGGCAAGACAAGGTGACCAACACCGAAGTCCTAACCTGCACTGGCTTCCCAACCATGCATACCATGCTGAGACAGCGTCGGCTGCGCTGGTTGGGCCACGTTCGCCGCATGGAAGATGGTCGCATCCCAAAAGACATCCTTTATGGTGAGCTTGCCACAGGGCAGAGAAACATTGGCCGCCCACAGCTGAGATACAAAGACGTTTGCAAGCGTGACATGAAGGCGCTTGAGATCAACACTGAGTCCTGGGAGGACCTCGCAGACAACCGCAACAGCTGGAGAACTACTCTCAAAAACAGCTGCGGATTGGTGAGGACAAACTGTCAGCTGCTGCAGCAGAAAAGCGAGTTCGCAGAAAAGGGATGACAGCCAACAGACCAGCATCAGCATACACATGCGACCGCTGCGACAGAGACTGCCTCTCTCGCATTGGTCTGTACAGTCACAGGCGACGCTGCTTGGACCAAGCAGACAGCCCATCTAGACATTAGAACGGATGTATTTGTCCATGGTCAGTCATGACCGAAGGAGGCCTACTAAGGGAAATAACTAACAATTGCCCCGACTAGTAATTGTCGTCTGGTCGGAACGAGCAAATGTGTACAGTGCCACAAAAAAAAAAAAAAAGTTATTCATTTTCCCCCCCGTCTGAATGTAAAGTGTTAAAGATATTTATCTTGCATAGTGGCAGTAAGGTGAGGAAAAAAGATCTAGATCTAATCTCACGAGGCGATATCGTACATAATAACGTGCCACCTAAAAGCCAAGAAATAAGGCTTAGCCTAACCTTGAAAATGTGTGGACATTGAATTGATTACTGAATCGGTTAAAATGTGCAGCGATCACGTAGCCTACAAGCAAAACAGAAATTTTGAGACCTGCTGTTTTTTTACACTGATGTTTACAATCAATTAAGTCTAAATTATTTTTGCTTTGCTTTGCATTATCGGTTACCTTTGCGAACTCAAGATCCAGGTCAGCCACAGAAATGATAATTTCAAACAAATCGGCAAAACGTACACGAAGTTGTCAACGAGGAGAATTTCCTCAACAATCGTTTGACATTTTCCCGATGAGTCTTGTTCATTCCTGTGTTCAAAGACTCGAACAATGGAAGGACATTTCACCAGGACTCAAAACCTAAACCACCAGGCTTCAAAAAGATTATAAGATCTAATGAGTGATTGTAGTCCTACAAATGGCAAAGGTAAGTGTTTTTGTTCAATTTCAGGTCAGTAGTTTTTATTATGAACAATGAAGAACATGTCGACATCGATAGATCTAGAATATCAACGCATCGATAGATCAGTGGCACGAGCTTTTTGTGTCGGTTTATTTTGATCGTCATTTAGTTATTTACAAGGTGTGGTGGTGGTTTCGAGGCTGGTTCTTTTCTTGTGCGTAGAATAGTGAGAATTAATTGTCAATCAGGTCGCACAGGACAACATACTACCACCTGAAAACGATTTTCTTTGAAGTTTTAATTTTTTTTTTCACTCTGTCTACCATCTCCTCTCCTTCCATTTTCTCCCTTCTTCACCTTCAGCTGCCCTTCTCGTTCCGATAACAGAACGATAGATCGGTTGCTACAGTGGCAAAAAGAATTACCGCTGTAAATTATTACATTCAGTAGGACAGCACATAAACATGTGAATACAGCTAGGTAAGTTCGTAGAGAGATCTATAACAATAACAATGAAGTCGCCAAGACTGGGAACATCAACCAACTGTCTTTCTCTAAAACAACGTCATATCTTTAATGACGTATACAATATCGTCATTGGGTAAGCCTATGTAAGGCTGCATTATTGCAAATTACAGTCTCAATAGCATTAGCGAACATCACATAAATAATTCTTCTGCAGTTTTGCACTTGAAAGAGATTTCGCATACTATCGAGAGCATTGCCTGTCTTTTTCACAGAGATGAATGACGTGTAGATTTATTAATGCGGAGTTCGATCGACATGCACCCGATATGAAGAACGGTAGCGAATTAGTGGACGTCATTTTGTCCCTGTGCCCAAGTTAGCCTCCATCTTTCTGGGTTATGTCCAATAGGCTATATGCTTGTGTGTATGTAACTGAAAAAGGCGTGAGCATGTTCTGGGAACAAAAAAGTTGGCAAAAACATAAAATTTAATTATTTCATACATTCCAGTTTGCTCCTCAACTTTGCAGCAGCTGTACGGATTTGATGTTTGTGGCATGCCTGTGGATGCCCCATTTTGGCATAGGTCTGGTCGATTTTGACTGTTTTGTTTGTACGAAGGTCGGTATTAACAAAACAACGCAGTCAGATATAATCTATCTGTTAATGTAATTATCTCTATGATATAAGCTATTAAATAATACAACCAAAGAAAGAAAAATGTTCCTTGATAGTTTATTTCTCAAATCGCACAAGGGCGCGTCACCACGATCTTTTGGTACTGGCTCACATAGTGAGAGAGAAGAGAATTTGACTGAATAGTGTCCGTTTGGAATTTGTGTGTACACCATGTAGTGGTTACTCGGATATCTATGAATCAAATTATTAATTCAACTTTTTCTACGACGCATTTGTAGATTTTCTTTTTATGTTTATGTAAACTGTGCTGGAGCCATTATCATGGCGTAGATATAATTTGTTTGACGGTTTGCACTGTATGGAACTGAAGTAGGGCTAACCATTTCGCCAAGGTATAAAGCATCATATTGTGTGTCGTTTACAATCTTTAGTTTTATTTTATTATTGTTATCATTTCAGGAGTCGATTTGGTGTGTTGTGGTGTCTGTTTGGTAGCTGAATAGGGTTAGATCTGGATCATTTTTTTGTTTTTTTTGTTTTTGTTTAGGTCTTAGCATTGTTTGATAATGGGCCAGTTGTTTGAAGTTTTCTGGTTTTTGTTTGTTTGAACACTGGCATAGCATCATTTTGATTCAGATGGAGCTCTTTTGTTTTCCGAATCGGCTTTTTTCCAAGTAAACAGCCCTGGCGTACATGAAAGATGATCGCGAACGAGCATTTTCAATGCAAAAAGTCCTCAGGGAAAGCGAAAATTGACATTGTGTCAGATATCCCTCGGAGTAGTTCAGTCCATTTGTAACTTACATTTGTTTAGGGCTTATCTCTTATAGAAATACTATTCATGCAGAACTATCTAGCTTAATGGGCAGTCTCAGTCTCTGATACTGATTTTAGAATGGTTAAAGCATCTGTTGTAGTGCAACTTGAAAGTACTTGCTCTTGGTCAGTAATGAAACAAAATCAGTTGAAACCGATGGTCAGTCCACTTGTGTCAATTACACACACACACACACACACACACACACACACACACACACACACACACACACACACACACACACACACACACATGTATATATATATAATAGATATATTTATATCTATCTGTCTATCTATCTATCTATCTATCTACACACACACACACACACACACACACACACACACACACACACACACACACACACACACACACACACACACACACACACACACACACATACATATATATCATCATCATCATCAGGTGCCCTGCTCATGGTGTTGGCGATCATGGACTTCCATCTGTCTCTATCTCTTGTTGCCCTAAGCATCTCCTCCACCCTCCTCGTCTTCAGCCACTCTGCAAGTCCGTCTAGCATTTTCTCCCTGGGTCTACCTGGTGCTCTCTTTCCCTCCAGCTTTCCCGTCGTGACCAGGTGCTCCAAATCCCCCTTCCTCATAAAATGGTCTATAAATGTTGCCTGTCTTTTCCTAATCTTCCTTATGAATGATCTACTTGTGTCTGCCTCCATCAAGACTGTCTCGTTTGTTTTCTTTGCTGTCCATGGAATTCTCAACATTCTTCTTAGAAACCACATCTCGGCTGCCTCAATTTTGTTCTGGTTTTGCTTGTTGATGTCCACGCCTCACATCCGTATTGGTTCTATATAACATTCGAGAACTCTCTTCCTGATGTTAATTGATAGGCATTTGTTGGTAAGAATGCTTTTCATCTTCTTGAATGCTGTTTTGGCTTGGCCGATTCTGCCGGTTATTTCTCATGTGCATCTGCCGTCTGATGAAATGATCGTTCCCAGGTGTTTAAATTATTAACCTGTGTCAAGGTTGTGCCATTTGCTGTCATTTTGCATGAGGGGATTTCATGTTTTTTACTGATCACCATGACTTCTCTTCTGCTGTTTAGTTCCAACCCCTTACCTTTGCTTTCTATTTCTAGTATATTCACAAGGTTTTGTAGGTCCCTTTCATTTTCTGCAACTAGCATGGTGTCATCTGTGTATCGAATGTTGTTTATCATTTCCCCTCCAGCCTTTAATCCAGTGTCTTCTAGGTTTCTCATGATGTTTTCGCAGTAAAGTGAAAACAGATCTAGTGACAAAACACAACCCTGTCTGACTCCTCTTTTGATATTTTGGAAAGAGCTTATATTGTTTTCTATGAACCAGAAAAAACACGAAAGAAGAATATGAACGCGTATTTAATACAACAAATTAGGGATAAGTTTACATGTATAGTGTATATATATCGATCGGGTAAGACATGAAGAATTGATCAACCAATTGGAGAGACTCAATGTTGATGGAAAAGATCTACGAATACGCATTCATATTCTTCTTTCGTGTTTTTTTCTGGTTCCTGTTTGCTTGAACGCGGGCAGTCACACTTGTTTTGGATATTGTTTTCTATTCTCACTGCAGCTGTTTGTTCCCAGTACATATTTATGATTATTCGTAGATCTTTTCCATCAACACTGAGTCTCTCCAGTTGGTTGATCAATTCTTCATGTCTTACCCGATCGATATATATACACTATACATGCAAACTTATCCCTAATTTGTGATCCCTAATTTGTATTCGTAGCTCACAGGTGTAATATTTATCACACAGGCGTCATCGTATTTCTAAAAACGTTAGTTTTGCGTGGTTACAGTTACATGTTGTATCCGACGTTTTTGGGGTGGGGGTGGGGTTCAGATACTTCTTAACAGAATCCCTAGTTTTGGCACCAAGGCGGTATCCAACGGACCCTTCTATTTGAAGTACGATGCTTAATCACTTTCACACCTGTCATGTCACACCTGTTACTCTATACCACTTACTGACGCATTTTATCACTCATCATGCTGCTACTACAAATACAACAAAGGGAAACCATTAACAGGTGGTAACAAGAGGGACACACTGTCAGTAAAACTCCCATTTGTATTATTATCTCAGTAATAATGATAAAGGCAATTTTTCTCGCACTCAGTCTAAATAACCATAAGCGTACTGTCACGGGCAAACATGCATTTCCCATTCTGAAACTGTTCCTTCTTTTCCAGCCAATTTTGGCTGAAGGAAGGGAAAATCCCGGGCGAGATGTAATTTTCAAGGCAGGTGTGTTAAGTGGAATAGTATGTAGGCAGGTCGTTTGTTTAAATTGACAGCCTTAGTTTCGTGCGTTGTGGGTGTATTCTTCTTTTGTTTTGTTTTTGTTTTGGTTTGTATGTTTCATGATTCTTGCGTGTCGTAAATAATGTGTATTAGATTGGGCTAGGTTCATCTCCGAAGGTCTATAGCTCTGTTACCCATATTGTGTCATCACTTGTTTGTAAATCCTTTTGCTAGGCAGCCCAGGCACATGAGTTAGTTGGTTGGTTAGCTAGGTGGGGATGCCGGGGCTTTTTCAGTTTAAACAGTATCCCCACCTTCCGGAAATTCTGTGCTAGAAAGTTCCTCTTTTTTCTGTCACTCTCTTTGTTTCTGTCTTTCTCCTTTGTTTTTCTATCATTTTTTCCCATCATTTTCTGCCTTGCAGGTCCATTCACCGGTATGTGTTGGATAGAATCTTAAGTACTTTCTCTTAGGATTGATAACTGGATACATGTATTAAGTGCTATTTTGGCTGTAGGGAGATGAGATATAAGAAAGCAATTTTAGGTAATTTAGGGGCCCGTTTTTATATATGTTTTAGTGTCCTTAGTTATGTTTAAGTTTGTATTCAGGTATTGTTTTTAAATCCCCTTTGCGATAAATTGGACGGAGTGGTCAACGCCAGGGGTATGTCCTTAGATTATGTTCACGAATGCATTGATATGTGTACTTTTCTTTTCCTTTTTGAAGTATTGTGTATGTTTTGAAACGGCTATAACTCAGGTGTGGCTCTACGCAGTCGGCTGGGCTTTAAACAAAAATAATAATAACAATAGGTAAATATTCGTCCGATTTTCTGAAAAGCCAGGTTGTACTTGGATATCTATCTTAGAGTCAAGGAGAAATTCGGTGTTTCTCAAACTGCCTTGGTGTTTCCACATTCACATTGATGGTGTAGGCGGTTCTGTTGATCGTTGTGGTGTCTTTTGTTTTGTTTTGTTTTGTTTTGTTTTGTTTTGTTTTTTGTTCAGCACACCTTTCGGGCATTGGGCTTGTCTTGCTGTTACAGTAGGTGTCTGAAGTCCAGTTTGACATTGTGAGGTTTACCTGCCTTGAGGGGTCAGCTTTGTGTACCACTGGGTACTTGACCCGCCAATATGTGGAGATCTGAGCATACTCTGGCCACTTGCATTCGCCCTCTGCGAGGCTGCATGCACAGGGTATGGCGTAAGTTGAGAAACCAGGTGTTTTTCCTTCAACCCCAGTTCTTGTATTGTCAAATTCAAATGTCGATTGTTGTTAGTGACATCACGAAATTAATGGACTGGTTAACTGCATGAACGTTGGTGTTATAATCGTACAGAGTGAAGTGAAGTTAAAGACAAGGTCATAATGATAAACTGATGTGATACATTTTTTCCCGGTAAGAATATTTTAGTGCCACTACCTTGTTGTTATGATTATTGAGAGAGTTATTTAATGATCATAAACTATGGTAATATATTTTCCGTTGTCACTACCTTGTTGCACTGGTAGTTCGATGTATGATAATTGAGAATCATTCAACGGTTCTAAACTCTTTCAATAGATTTCCCCTTATAAGAGTGTACCAGTGCCACTACCTTGACATCGCGTTGGTAACTCACCGTACATGTGATTGTTCAGGGAGTTATTCAGCAGTCATAAGCTCTGATGATACATATTTACGTATGTGAGTCAACCAATGCTGCTACCTTTGTTTTTGCAATGACTCTACGTATGCTTGATGAAAAGGTTATTCAAAAGTTCCAAGCTGTAGTAATATGTTTCCTTCATGAGGATATACCATTACCACTGCCTTATGTTGTTTTGGTAACTCGGCACACGATTGTGGGAAATTTATTCAACGGTCAGAAGTTCAAATAGAATTTCTTCTGTGTAAGAATGAACCAGTGCTACAGTGTTATTGTTGCACTGCGAACTCCAGCTACGACTGTCTGATGATGATGATGATGATGATGATGATGATGATGATGATGATGATGATGATGATCATCATCATCATCAAGTGCCTTGCCACATGGCGTTGGCGATCATGGCCCTCCATATGTATCTATCCCTTGTTACTGCAAGCACATCATCCACCTCTCTGTCTTCAGCCACTCTGCAAGTCCGTCCAATTTTTTTCCGTGGGTCTACCTGGTGCTCTCTTTCCCTCCAGCTTTCCTGTTTTGACCAGGTGCTCCAATTCCCCTTTCCTCATGAAATGGCCTATAAATGTTGCCTGTCTTTTCCTAATCTTCCTTATGAATGATCTTCTTGTGTCTGCCTCCATCAAGACTGTCTCGTTTGTTTTCTTTGCTGTCCATGGAACTCTCAACATTCTTCTTAGAAACCACATCTCGGCTGCCTCAATTTTGTTCTAGCTTTGCTTGTTGACTGTCCACGCCTCACAACTGTATAACATTATTGGTTCTACATAACATTCGAGAACTTTCTTCCTGATGTTAATCGATAGGCATTTGTTGGTAAGAATGCTTTTCATCTTCTTGAATGCTGTTTTGTCTTGGCCGATTCTGTTGGCTATTTCTGATATGTATCTGCCGTCTGGCTTATCAACCTGTCTCAAGGTTATGCCGTTTGCTGTTATTTTGCATAAGGGGATTTCATGTTTTTTACTGATTACCATGACTTCAGTCTTCTCTCTGTTTAGCTCCAACCGCTTACCTTTGCTTTCTATTTCTAGTATTATTCACAAGGTTTTGTAGGTCCCTTTCATTTTCTGCAATTAGCACGGTGTCATGTGTGTATCGAATGTTGTTTATCGTTTTTCCTCCAACCTATAATTCAGGGTCTTCTTCTAGGATTTTTCTTGATGTTTTCAGACTGTAAAGTGAAAACAGATGTGGTGACAAGACAACCTTGTCTGACTCCTCTTTTGATATTTTGGAAAGAGCTTATATCGTTATCTATTCTAACTCATTGCCGTTGTTTGTTCCCAATACATATTTCTGATTATTCGTAGATTTTTTCCATCTATAATGAGTCTTTCTAATTGGTTGATCAATTCTTCATGTCTTATCCGATCGAAAGCCTTGGTATAATCAACAAAGCATGAATATAAATCCTTATTCATCTCGATTGACCTCTCATTGATAATTCTTAGGATGTATAAGGCATTAATAGTTCCTTTCCCTTCCACACATCCACACTGTTCTTCTGCTATTTCTCTTTTGATTCTACTCCTTGTTCTCATTACGATTATTCTTAATAGGATTTTTGTTACATGACTCATCAAACTGATTGTGCGATGGAGTTCGCATTCTATAGCCCCTGTTTTCTTTGGAAGTGCGATGAAAATTGATTTTGACATATCTTTGGGGATGTTTCCAGTGTCATAAATCCCATTCAGTAGGACTGTTATTTATTCAATACCAAATTCGTCCAGGGCTCAATCATCTCTGTAGTTATATTGTCTGGTCCTGGGGCTTTTCTTGGTTTCATCTTTTTCAGTGCTGCTCTAACTTCATCTTTCATTATGGATGGTCCTTCAACGTTCTTTGTTATAATGTGTTCTTCGTTTCTGTCATCTTCAAAAAGGTTTTTAATGTACTCTCCCCATCTATCTAATATTTTGTCTTTTTCCGTGATAAGCGTACCTTCTTTCGATTTTAAGCAACCAGTGGATGTGCATGTATTTTTCCTGTGGACAGTTTCTTGAATTCTTCTGTACATAACCAGAGGATCCGTTTTGTGTCGGTCTTCTTTTTCTTTGCATTTGTTTTCAGCCAAGCTTCCTTAGCTTCATTGCACCTATTCCTGATTTCTTTGTTTGTTTATCTTCCTGTATATCTCCTCGTTTCTCTTTGCCTTCCTCCGTTCCTCCATCAAGCCTAGAATTTCTTTTGTCATCCAGTTCTTTTTTGCTTTTCTATCTACTCTAAGGATTTCTTCACAAGTTCATTTATCGAATGTCTCAACTTTGTCCATTGTTCTCACTGTCACCAACCTCATCCAGAGCACTGAATTTGTTTTGAACTTGCACGTTAAATTTTTTACGTACACATGAAAGAGGAGTAGGCATCATAATTGACAGGGACAAATCAAAAGCAGTTAGGGGATACTGGGCTGTGTCCGACAGAGTTTTGCTGGTTAAATTGAATGGCAGGCCATTTGATATCAACATTATTCAGATGTATGCACCAACATACGCAAGTAGTCAGGAAGAAATTGACAACTTCTAACTTCTACGAAGTATCAGAGATGACCCAAAGGCCCAATGTAAATCACAAGAAGTTACAATAATAATGGGAGATTTAAATGCTAAAGTGGGACAGGATAGGATGGTCACCGGTGGATATAGTTGGACCTCACGGCCTTGGTACACAAAATGAAAGGGGAGGGAAACTTGTAGAATGGGCACAGATGAATGAGTCCATAGCTGGAAACACCTGGTTTGAGCAGCCTTATAGAAGAAAATGGACACGGATGAGTCCAGGAGATAATACCAAAAATCAGATTGACTACATCCTGATCAATAAAAGATTTAGGAATTCTTTATTGACAGCAAAAACACTAGCAGGCGCAGACTGCAACAGTGACCATAATCCTGTAGTGGGAAGATTTAGGCTGAAATTAAGGAAAAGGAAAGAGACCAGAAGCAACATCAAACTAGATCTTGGACTCTTAAAGAGAGATAAGCTACGACTGTCTGGAAGTTAATTTAACAATCAGGATTTCAGGCTGTTGCATCATGAGCGTCTGAATGGCTGGTCAGCCAGATGCTTCTGTAGCGTCATACTGTTTATTTGTCGTTTTATGTTATGTATGTGTGTACACGTGAAAAGGGGAACGAGGGACTAAACAAAAAAATCTTTTTCTCAGTGAACCATCATGATTGTGTTGATTGGTGTTTTGTTTGTAGTTGTGGAGTAGCTGGGTGAGGTTAGTTACAGAGTTTTTTTGTTTTTTTTTGTTCAGATATTAGAACGGTTTGACATGATCAGAAATTCAGAATATGTATACGCATAGAGCATGCGTATCTGTATAAATAAGAGAATAAATACTGTACTTGGTTACATCCATTCATATGTATGTTACAAACATTCGTACACACACACACACACACACACACACACACACACACACACACACACACACACACACACACACACACACACACACATACACACACACACAACACACAACACACACACACACACACACACACACACAACACACACACACACGCACACACACACACATTACAACACACAAATCTCTCAAACATCATAACTCATACCAGTCATTTATACCCCTACACTCACGCCTGCAGTTTCTCGCCGTCTCTTTCTCTTCTCACATACACACACATGCACGCGCGCGCGCGCACCACACACACACACACACACACACACCCAAACACACACACACCCAGCGCGCGTGCATGCGTGCACGCATGGTACCAAGAGGAAGAAAACAAAACAACATCGAAAACACACATGCGCGCATGCACGCATGATACCAATGGGAAGAAAAAAAAAAAGAGAAACATCCAAAACCACTATTACAACGTTAAACACCAGCGAACCGAAAGAATCAGCAAATCATAATGACAGTAGATAACAACTTGAGAGCAGTGTCAACCAACCCACATTGTTTTAACTCCAAACAATCCATCCGACCACCTGACCAAGATCCCAATTTTCAACAGATTGCAGAGTCAGCAATTTTTTTTCCCACGCTGGCAACTGCTTTGCCTCATTTATAACGGCAATGAGCGACGCTGTCGAACGTTGTCTTTGCACTCCGCAGCACCATAGAGCAACTGGATTAAATGAAATCCCCAAGTCGAGGATTGTGTCCATTTTCTCTCTTGTCCGCCCGCTGACCTCAGCACTGCTAGAAAACACTACCTCGCCAGATATTAATTGTAAATGACAATCGCTTTACCCGCGCCTGCACAATGCGCGTATCTATATTTCATAGAACACAGACGTCAGTGGTGCAGACCACAGCTTGTGGGAACAAGTTCACGGCAACCAGATGCCCGGCCAGCAATTCTGATCAATCATCAGCTGGAGTGGGCGGGCGCTAAGGTCATTTGCATAGTTAATATCTTGATGAGTGCAGGCACAAATCGGAATTAGATTTACTCTCTTTGCACAGGATTGGATTCCAAATGATAATGGAGGAGTATTTGTTTTCCGAATTGCATGCAAGAGGGTTTTGCTGTACCACCATTCCTTTTCTTTAAGACATTTGGGGATCACAGACAAGGCCAAAAACAACAAAGGAAATAAACTGATTTTTTTTTGTCCTGATTCTGATTCATTGTAAAATATAAAATGAGCTATACCCATTCATATTGATATCGTGTTTTGACAAAACTTTTATACAAACCATCTAAATACACCAGAAGACATAACTGTCGACATACTTCTTTATTTTTGCAAGAATGGTTTCTTTGATAAATCCCTCTGAGTAGTTTTTGCATACACAAATTGTTACTAACAACTAATACGATTATTATACATAACAACTCTTAACAATACAAATTTTGTAACCCTCCTTCCTTCCTCACTAACTTCTCAACTGCAACGCGATTTGAATGTCAAACGACTGTTCATTTACCACGCACATAACCTGGACCTATGATAATTTGCATTGATACGAACTAGTTAACTGAACTTTAATCCAGAACGTACAGCAAACGTCGGACCAATAAATAAATATGGAACGAGACCAAGACCTTTGTTGGCCATTTATGAAATGACGTACGCTTATAAAGCTGGTTAGGTCACCCCATGACACACCACAGACATTTTGAGAAGGAGGGTGATGTTGCAGAAATTGACAAAGCTAGGAGGCAAACTGTTAGGCTGCAGACACAAGTAGATCACTCATAAGGAAGATTAGGAAAAGACAAGCAACATTTATAGGCCATTTTATGAGGAAGGGGGATTTGGAGCACCTGGTCACAATGGGAAAGCTGGAGGGAAAGAGAGCACCAGGTAGACCCAGGGAGAGAATGCTGGACGGACTTGCAGAGTGGCTGGGGATGAAGAGGGTGGGGGAAATGCTGGGGACAACGAGAGATAGAGATGATTGGAAGTCCATGATCGCCAACGCCATGCGGCAGGGCACCTGATGATGATGATGAGGAGGAGGCAAACATTATCCAAGGAATGGACCAATATCAATGTTCCTGATCTGCTTGCTGCCTCACACAGAGACAGAGATGAAGGATCTTGTCTACTGCTGCATCTCATCAGTTCCACCACCATTATTTACAATTCTAATGACCATTCCGGTTTAAGGACTAAATGATTAAATAAAGAAGTTTGCAATACATCCTTTAGACGAACTTGAGAACTGTCGTAAAGAGTGTTCATCATCATCATTATGTGCCATGCCAGATAGCGTTGGCGATCATGGCCCTCCATACAAATCTTATCTTTTGTGGCTACAAATATATCCCCTACCCTTTCCGTCCCTATCCAAAAGTAATGTTTTCACCCTGGGTCAACCTGGTGCTTTTCCTCCTCCAGCTCTTTCCTCATAAAATGTCCCATGAATGTTGCTTGTCTTTTCCTAATCTTCATTAATGTTCTTTTTGTGTTTGCTTCTTCCAACACTGTTTCGTTTTGTTTTTTTTGATGTCCATGAAACTCTTTAACATTCTCCTTAAAAACTACATTTCAGCTGCCTCAATCTTGTTCTCACTTTGCTTGTTAATCGTGCAAGCTTCGCATCCATACAACAGTACTGGTTCGATATAACACTGAAGGACCCTCTTCCTGATGCTAACTGACAGGCTTTCGTTGATAAGGACTCTTCATTTTCTTGAATGCTGTGTTAGCTTAGCTAATTCTGCTAGATATTTCTAATTTGCATCTACCTTTTGGTGAGATGACTGTTCACTTGTCTCAGTCTTGCCATTTGCTGGAAACGATAAGTTTTTCTCATAACCCTAATTTTACGGGAGAATGAAGTGGTAGAGACTTCAACTTTTCTCGGGACCAGCATTATGAGGGCGGTGCCCATCTTCTTTTCTCACTGCCCTGATTTCCGTAACTTTGAAGAAAGTCAGGTACCCGTTCGTAAATAGGTAGGCTGGAGCCAGAATGCACAAGTAAGATTTCCCAGGTATGATTTGCACTCGTGCGAACTCGTGCAGGAAGATTAAAAGGCAACGATTATACCTCTGCGTCAACCAGTCTGCAAACAAGGAAAATAAATAACCAAATCAGGAAAACAAACAAAATCATTGAATCAAACAAACAAACAAAACCAAAACAAAGCGAAACACAAAACAAAACTAACCACACACACATAAAAAAGCAAGCAAGCAAGCAAGCAAACAAACAAGCAAGCAAGCAAGCAAGCGAGCGAGCGAGCGAGCGAGCGAGCGAGCAAGCAAGCAAGCAAGCAAGCAAGCAAGCAAGCAAGCAAGCAAGCAAGCAAGCAAGCTTACTTTCAGGTCTTGAAGCCATGCAGGGAAATCACAACAGACACACAAAGACGTCAAACGGGACAGGTCAATCAGGCCCAACTGTTTGGAACTGTTGTCTTCAAAGGAACACAGAAGAATGAGAAGAAGAAAAGGAAAGGGACAAAGACAAAATCAAAGTACAAGAAAAACATGAAAGAGGAGGAGGAAGAGGAAGTGAAAGAGGATGATAAAGAATAGAAGATGGAGAAAGGAAGTGAAATAAGAGAAAATGAAACAAAAGAAGAAAAGGAGAAGACGAAAAAAGAGAAAAAGGAGAAAGGGAAGGAAGACGATCAGAGAAAGAAGAAGTGTACGAATCTGAACAGGAAAAACCAAGCAAAAGAAAAAAAATCAAGATGGTGTAGCCATTCTAAAAATCCCCCTTTTTATACAACAAAGTATTATACTAAAGATTGTATATTTTTTAAGGTCACCGTGAGATGATAGAAAGTGCGAGCCATTCTAGAAATTATTACACTAAAGATTGTATATTTTTTTCAAGATCACCGTGAGATGATAGCCCCCGATTACCTGTCAAGCCTACTTGAGATCTATCTTCCCTCACGTACCCTCCGCTCTGCCTCCGATCCTCTGACTTTTCGCTTTCCACGCACTAAGCTCAATACCTATGGTCCACGAGCCTTCTCTGTTTCTGGTCCACTCTCCTGGAACAAACTTCCTCTCTCAGTCCGTCAGCAACCTACTTTTGTCTCCTTCAAGTCCGCTCTCAAAACTCACCTTTTCTCCTCCGCATAAAATCCTAACCTCACTCAACCCCCCCCCCCCCCTCTGCAGCCTGTCTCCGGTCGGAGGGGAATCACATGGTTATAATATATAATTGTATATGCTATGCTCTCTATAATTTTCCATTGCTTTTATTCTTGCTTTTATTGCTTTTATTCTTTCTCCCATTTATAACCATGCGTGTGTGTGTGTGTGTGTGTGTGTGTGTGTGCGTGCGTGTGCGTGCGTGCGTGCGTGCGTGCGTGCGTGCGTGCGTGCGTGTGTGTCTGCTTCAGCGCTTAGATTTGATTTTATCAAGATTTTGCGCTATATAAATATTGTAATTATTATTATTATTATAAGTGTTGCTAAGAATTCCTGACAACACTGCATGTGTGTGTATCTCTTGGGTCTGGTTGACAACAGGATATTACATTATGATAATAAGCATAGAGTACAGCTCTGTCACGCAGTCTCAATCTAGGTGGAACTGTATAGCACTGTGATCATCACTCTCATTATCAAAACAATCAGTCATTATAGCTTCAAGAAGTTTTTCTCAGATCATGTGGCCCATTAGTCTAATCTTGTGATGATTTCAGTTTTGGATTTCTGTTCAGCATCACTGCCTAGGATGAATATGATCTTTGATGTCGGTAGTTCATAGGGGCAGTTCTTGGAGGCCATGGTGATAGTCTCCTTACTCAGTCTGGCTTCGTGACTTAGTGATTACTATCATCAGCAGGGGGCTCAATAAGCAGTGTCCTTAGAAAGTTGGATCAAAACAGGCTATCGCGGAACTCTACCGAAATGACTTGGCAGAAGTGCAGGGTCTTCTCTGAAGGGTGGTTTCGTAGTGGTTTGGCACACCTGACTCACATGGGCTTCCTGGTGTTGGGATTTCGACTGAATGAACTAACGTTAGTGGTATGCTGTGGAGCAGGAATAAGCGGCATGGGATCAACGCCCTTGAGGTGGCACGCAGAAGTTTGAATAGCTAAAAGCGGGAGAAAACCGCGTGAATTTGTCCTGAACATGCTAGTGTGAAAGGAAAGGAACATATCGACAAACTTACAGGTTAAGCCACTACAGCAAATAGTTTTACATCTTGTAAGATCGGAGGTCCTCGGACATTCAAAAATCATACCTTCGTGAACAAACCATTACTTATCATCATGGCATGGATTGTCTGACTCAACAGTGAATGATTAGAAATCGACCATGATGGAAAAAAACAAGATCTCTTATCAATTAGCCAAACTTTGGCAATATCTTAATGCAACACTGCACAGGATCCTGCAACGTGGATAGCTATGTTTTTGGGTTTTGGTGAATGAGAAATCATAGAAGCATAAAGGAATAAAGTGGCGTGGCAAGGAGTAAAAGGCAAGAAGGAAGGCAGACAGAACACAGGTGACGTGATTGAGGAGAAAAGGTGTTGGACTGAGAGGATGTGGGTGCATTTGTAGGGGACGGATTGATTGATGTTAATGATGAGGGTGCATGATTTCATTCGGGAAGAGGGTGGAAAGGGCGAGTCGTGTTGATACACTTCTGTAGAGTGGGTTGTATAGCGCGCTTAACCCTTTGACTCCCGCACCCTATCCACCAGCTTCAAAAACTAAACCCTTTGACTCCCTCACCTTATCCACCAGCTTTCTGCGGGAAGCTGGTGGATAGGGTGAGGGGGTCAAAGGGTTAAGTTTTTGCTTGGCTAGCATTGTTGACAATGCAGGATGTCGGTAGGTAGGGTGCGGGAGTCAAAGGGTTAAGTACGGTCCATTCCTACGAATGGTCCTGATATGCTTTATCCCCCCTTACACTGGATTAAAAAGAAGTCATTTTACTTTATAAGGATTAACATGGTATGTGGCTACAATTGTCCATTGTTGTTGTTTTTTTCAGGTGGGATGGAGGGCACGGGCTTGGGAATTTCTACAGTCATGATGGAGTGTATTGATGTTGACGCTTCGTGGTGAGGGTTTTGGGGTGTGGATGTGGATGTGTGCGCGATACATTCCTACTTGGGACTCGGTATGTAGCAGGCTAACATTTATTTGGGGGTTAAGTTGGGAGCTTTCATGGTTTTTTTTGGACAAGCTTTAAAGGGCATTGCAGATAGCTTAAATTTATTTCAGTGACAAACTGATGAAAACTTAGACGTTAGTATACAAAACCCAGAAGTTAAGTGTGACCTCAAGAACTTACCAGGGTGTTGGCTTCATGCGCAGGCGTATGGTTTATGCCATACAGGCTTGTGGTTTATGCCATACAGGTTTATGGTTTATGCCATACAGGCTTGTGGTTTATGCCATACAGGTTTATGGTTTATGCCATACAGGCTTGTGGTTTATGCCATACAGGTTTATGGTTTATGCCATACAGGCTTGTGGTTTATGCCATACAGGTTTATGGTTTATGCCATACAGGTTTGTGGTTTATGCCATACAGGCTTGTGGTTTATGCCATACAGGTTTGTGGTTTATGCCATACAGGCTTGTGGTTTATGCCATACAGGCTTGTGGTTTATGCCATACAGGCTTGTGGTTTATGCCATACAGGTTTGTGGTTTAAGCCATACAGGTTTATGGTTTATGCCATACAGGCTTGTGGTTTATGCCATACAGGTTTATGGTTATGCCATACAGGTTTATGGTTTATGACATGGTCAGTTTGATTTTTCCCATATGTGTCATTTATGCCATGATCAGTTGAGATTTTTTACCATATGTGGCATCTACGATGTTGGTGATATAGAAACGAAATCTTGAAACTCAACGATTCAATAAATGGGAATATTTCAATTTTTGTCTTTCACCCCCTCTTTTGTCTGTTCTGTTTGTTCGGTTGCCTAATTTAAATGGAGCTGAAGAATTGGGGGAATCATCATAAAGCAATACCACTGGAGTGTTGCCTTTTATTTCTTGTTTTGACATTCCCAAGAGAAATTGTTTCCAATGTAATTTTAGTGTGTTCTTCAGTGGAGAAGCTCAAACTGAACTGAGTTTGTTGCAACCAACGTTTAAATGTTGAATTATCTGGGCTAAATAAATAGACAGAAGGGGATGCTGGAAAGGTTTAAGAACGGGGGGTGGGGGTGAGGTGGATGGTGGTGGTAAATCAGTTAAAATGTTGGATTTAATGAAGCAGGCGATAAGGGCAAAAAACGATGTGAAAGACAGGAATTACCTTGAAGACTTGCACTTTTGTTCGAAGCAAACTATCTATAAAACAGTCATTCAACCAAACAACAAACGAAATAATCAGGCAAGGAAGCAACGAAACAAATGGTATGATGTGTGTAAATACCAATACACGTTGTAATTCCACTTTTTCCATTTCCCTTCTATTTCAGTTTATCCTGTCTCATCCTCCTTCCAGTGCTTCCCACTCCTCTCCCCCCAAAAAAGAAAATAGTTAAAATTAAACGATCTCTCATTTTCTTTCAAATAAAATGATTGAATACGTTAAGATTGTGCATGCACTCACACTGACAAAGATATACAGACACATGCATGCGCACACGAGCACACACACACACACACACACACACACACACACACACACACACACACACACACACACACACACACAAACACACACACACACACACATACACCACACACACACACACACACACACACACACACACACACACACACACACACACACACACACACACACACACAGAGATCTCGCGTGCACATGTGCGCATGACGGCAGACCAGTCAATACTGAAGGAAAGTACAAATTCCTGATCTGGCCAAACTGCAGTGACACAAATACAAGGGTTTATTGATTAAATGAAACATTGGAAGTTGCACGGACTGAAACCGGGTGGTGGGTGAATTGAAAGAGGGCTGGAGGTAGTGGGTGCATCGTGAGAGATGGGAGGGGGGGGGGCGACACTGAAGGAGGTGGAATGGACAGGATATGGTAATGTGGGCGGTGCTGGCAGTGCATATTCCTACAAACCTCCCGTCACCTCACCATCAGTACAATTGCGCTAAGAGTGGCCTATGCTTGACTCCCCTGATTTGGAGCGTGGCAGGAAGTAGATAAACACACACACACACACACACACACACACACACACACACACACACACACACACACACACACACACACACACACACACACACACACACACACACACACACACACACAGATCTCGCGTGCACATGTGCGCATGACGGCAGACCAGTCGATACTGAAGGAAAGTACAAATTCCTGATCTGGCCAAACTGCAGTGACACAAATACAGGCTTGTGGTTTATGCCATACAGGCTTGTGGTTTATGCCCTACAGGTTTATGGTTTATGCCATACATGCTTATGGTTTATGCCATACAGGCTTGTGGTTGATGTCATACAGGCTTGTGGTTTATGCCATACAGGTTTATGGTTTATGCCATACAGGTTTGTGGTTTATGCCATACAGGTTTGTGGTTTATGCCATACAGGTTATGATTTATGCCATACAGGCTTGTGGTTTATGCCATACAGGCTTGTGGTTTATGCCACACAGGCTTGTGGTTTATGCCATACAGGTTTATGGTTTATGCCATACAGGTTTGTGGTTTATGCCATACAGGCT
>JAPXFY010000018.1:70255328-70270328 GCA_030674185.1 Monoplex corrugatus
ACTGATCTGATTGGTTCATCATCATCATCATCATCAGGTGCCCTGCCGCATGGCGTTGGCGACCATGGACTTCCAACCATCTCTATCTCTCGTTGCCCTCAGCATCTCCCCCACCCTCTTCATCCCCAGCCACTCTGCAAGTCCGTCCAGCATTCTCTTCCTGGGTCTACCTGGTGCTCTCTTTCCCTCCAGCTTTCCCGTTGTGACCAGATGCTCCAAATCCCCCTTCCTCATTAAATGGCCTATAAATGTTGCCTGTCTTTTCCTAATCTTCCTTATGAGTGATCTACTTGTGTCTGCCTCCATCAAGACTGTCTCGTTATCCCGCATATATTGGTTATTGACTATCAATACTTTAGCATTTAGACAGAAGGTGGTTTTAAAGACTGTGATTAAAGACTGTTATGACCATTGCCTTTTAACAGAAGCTGGTTCAGTTGATTGCTCCATTGTCATAGAATCGGTTGTTATTGAACGTAAAGACCACTGCATTTTCATAAAAATCTGATTATATTGACTGTTGAAGATGTTGCTTTGCGATAGACACCGGCTTAAATTGATTAAGACTATTGCATTCAGAAAACAAGCATCAGAAACTGCTTGTGTCGAATTTTATGTAGATAGATATATTCAGACAAAAGCTGGTTTTGTTTATGCCAAAGACTTCCATTCAAATGGCAGCTGATTTGATTTAGGTGATTATTAAGACTATTGCACTTTGTTAGAGCAGTTTTCATTGACGGTCAAGTCTGCTGTATGCAGATAGAAGCTGGTGTTGTTCACTATTAAAACCGTGATATTCAAATAGTAACGTGTGTTTGATTAGATGCTGTTGCTGATTATTATTAAGACTGTTGCATTCTGATAGAAGCTGATTTTATTGACGTTCAAGACTTAGCGTTCAGATAGAGGCTGGGTTTATTTAACGTTAAGACAGCATATAGAAAAGCTGTGAAATTGAATTTTGTCTTGAGTGATGTTGTGTACATTCCAGCTTAACAGGTTTGCCATCGAATGCCAAATTTCCTATTTTTGAAAGGAACATTGAAGTAGAGATAAAAGGATAACACAAGGAAAGCAAAGAAAGAGAGAGAGAGAGAGAGAGAGAGAGAGAGAGAGAGAGAAGAGAGAGAGAGAGAGAGAGAGAAAGGGAGAGAGAGAGTCCTCACACACAGATTGTCACACACGCACGTACGCATGCATGCACGCACGCACGCACACACACACACACACACACACACACACGCACACGCGCGCGCGAACACACAACACACACACACACACTCACTAACTCACTCAAATACACATGCACAGACACATACATGTACAACCATACACATATATGTACACACACGCACGCACGCACGCACGCACGCACGTACACACACACACACACACACGCACACAGACAAACACACCAATAGAAACTGATCTTCAGAGAAGAGCACCCATATTCCTGATCTCGGTCAAACTGTGCTGACGCAAATAGAAGTGTTTATTGATCAGACGAAACATTGGACGTTGCAAAGAATGAAGCTGGGAGGTGTATGAAGGGAGAGGCTGGGAGAAAGGGCTGCATGTGGATGGGGTAGGTAGTGGGTGCATGATGAGTGATGAGGGAAAGGAAAAGAAGTGGAATGCAAGGGATATGATGATGTGGCCAGTGCTAGCAGTGCAAATTCCCGCATATCTCTTATCATCTCATCATTAATGGAGTGACGCCAGAGGTGGCCCAAGCTGAACTGCCTTGATGAGGAGCGTGGCAGGAAGCTGATAAAAGTTGGTTTTGTTGACTGTTAAGGCTGTTGAGCTGGGATAGAAGCTGGTTTCACTTACTGTTAAGACATTAAATTTCGATAAAAGCTGGTTTTGTTTTCTTACTAAGACTATTGCGTAAGGATAGAAGTTGGTTCCACACATTGTTAAAGTCTTTGAATTCTGATAGAGGCCAGTTTTTGACTCTTAAGACTGTTGTACTAGGATAGAAGCTGGTCATATTGACTGTTAGGATAGTTGCATTAGGATAGAAGCCTGTTATATTGACTGTTAGGATAGTTGTACTAGGATAGAAGGTGGTTATATTGACTGTTAGGATAGTTGTATTAGGATAGAAGCTGGTTATATTGACTGTTAGGATAGTTGTATTAGGATAGAAGCTGGTTATATTGACTGTTAGGATAGTTGCATTAGGATAGAAGCTGGTTATATTGACTGTTAGGATAGTTGCATTAGGATAGAAGGTGGTTATATTGACTGTTAGGATAGTTGTACTAGGATAGAAGCCTGTTATATTGACTGTTAGGATAGTTGCATTAGGATAGAAGCTGGTTATATTGACTGTTAGGATAGTTGTACTAGGATAGAAGCCTGTTATATTGACTGTTAGGATAGTTGCATTAGGATAGAAGCTGGTTATATTGACTGTTAGGATAGTTGTATTAGGATAGAAGGTGGTTATATTGACTGTTAGGATAGTTGTACTAGGATAGAAGCTGTTATATTGACTGTTAGGATAGTTGCATTAGGATAGAAGCTGGTTATATTGACTGTTAGGATAGTTGTACTAGGATAGAAGCTGGTTATATTGACTGTTAGGATAGTTGCATTAGGATAGAAGCTGGTTATATTGACTGTTAGGATAGTTGCATTAGGATAGAAGGTGGTTATATTGACTTAGGATAGTTGCATTAGGATAGAAGCTGGTTATATTGACTGTTAGGATAGTTGCATTAGGATAGAAGGTGGTTATATTGACTGTTAGGATAGTTGCATTAGGATAGAAGCTGGTTATGTTGACTGTTAAGATAGTTGTATTAGGATAGAAGCTGGTTATATTGACTGTTAGGATAGTTGCATTCGGATAGAAGCTGGTTATATTGACTGGTAGGATAGTTGCATTAGGATAGAAGGTGGTTATATTGACTGTTAGGATAGTTGTATTAGGATAGAAGGTGGTTATATTGACTGTTAGGATAGTTGTATTAGGATAGAAGGTGTTTATATTGACTGTTAGGATAGTTGTATTAGGATAGAAGCTGGTTATATTGACTGTTAGGATAGTTGTATTAGGATAGAAGGTGGTTATATTGACTGGTAGGATAGTTGTATTAGGATAGAAGGTGGTTATATTGACTGTTAGGATAGTTGTATTAGGATAGAAGCTGGTTATATTGACTGTTAGGATAGTTGTATTAGGATAGAAGGTGGTTATATTGACTGTTAGGATAGTTGTATTAGGATAGAAGGTGGTTATATTGACTGTTAGGATAGTTGTATTAGGATAGAAGCGTGGTTATATATTGTATGTTAGGATAGTGTTATATTAGGATAGAAGGTGGTTATATTGACTGGTAGGATAGTTGTACTTAGGATAGAAGCTGGTTATATTGACTGTTAGGATAGTTGTATTAGGATAGAAGGTGGTTATATTGACTGTTAGGATAGTTGTATTAGGATAGAAGTGGTTATATTGACTGTTAGGATAGTTGTATAGGATAGAAGCCGGTTATATTGACTGTTAGGATAGTTGTATTAGGATAGAAGGTGGTTATATTGACTGTTAGGATAGTTGTATTAGGATAGAAGGTGGTTATATTGACTGTTAGGATAGTTTTATTAGGATAGAAGCCGGTTATATTGACTGTTAGGATAGTTGTATTATAATAATAATGATAATAATATATTTTATTTATATAGCGCAAAATCTTGATAAAATCAAATCTAAGCGCTGAGCGTATATATGCATACATACCTACATACATATGAGCGTATACATGCATACATACATGATACATACTTACATACATAAATCTAAGCTGAGCGTATACATGCATTCATACATACATACATAAATCTAAGCGTATACATACATACATACATACATACATACATACATACATACATACATACATACATACATACATACGTACGCACATGCAATACATAATAATTACAATATTTATGTAGCGCAAAATCTGGACAAAATCAAATCCAAGCGCCGAAAAGACACACGCACACACGCACGCACGCACACACACGCACACACACACACACACACACACACACACACACACACACACACACACACACACACACACACACACACACACACACACACACACACACACACACACACGCGCGCGCATGGCCACAAATGGGGAGAAAGAATAAAAGCAATAAAAGCAAGAATAAAACCAATGGAAAACCACAGAGAGCACATCATATACAATTATATATTAAAACAAAGTGATTCCCCTCCGAGCGGAGACAGGCTGCAGAGGGGGGTTGAGTGAGGTTAGGATTTTATGCAGAGGAGAAAAGGTGAGTTTTGAGAGCGGACTTGAAGGAGGCAAAAGTAGGTTGCTGACGGACTGAGAGAGGAAGTTTGTTCCAGGAGAGTGGACCAGAAACAGAGAAGGCTCGTGGACCATAGGTATTGAGCTTAGTGCGTGGAAAGCGAAAAGTCAGAGGATCGGAGACAGAGCGGAGGGTACGTGAGGGAACATAGATCTCAAGTAGGCTTGACAGGTAATCGGGGGCTGCGTTATTGAGGCTTTTGTAGCACATGGTGTCTAGTTTGTACTGTATGCGCTTTGATACAGGGAGCCAGTGAAGTTGTGCCAGGAGAGGAGATATGTGGTCAGCTTTTTTTCTTTTTGAGTACAAGGCGTACAGCATTGTTTTGAATGCGCTGTAGGACGTGAATGGTGAAGGCAGGAAGACCAGACAGGAGTGAATTGCAATAGTCAATGCGAGACATTATGAAGGAGAGAACGAGTTTTGCAGTTGTTTCGACAGAGAGATACTTCCTGATCAGGCTTATACGATGGAGATGATAGTAGCAAGATCTGGCAGTTTGAGAAACAAAGTTGTTCATGGACAGGGTAGAGTCAATGCAGACACCAAGGTTTTTAGCTGAATCAGAAATTGGGACTGATGTGTTACATAATGGGAGAGAAAGAGGAGGCAGCTGGGAAAGTTTCTGACGGATGCCAATGAGGATAGAAGGTGGTTATATTGACTGTTAGGATAGTTGTACTAGGATAGTAGCTGGTTATATTGACTGGTAGGATAGTTGTATTAGGATACAAGCTGGTTATATTGACTGTTAGGATAGTTGTACTAGGATAGAAGGTGGTTATATTGACTGTTAGGATAGTTGCATTAGGATAGAAGCTGGTTATATTGACTGTTAGGATAGTTGTATTAGGATAGAAGCCTGTTATATATTGACTGTTAGGATAGTTGCATTAGGATAGAAGCTGGTTATATTGACTGTTAGGATAGTTGCATTAGGATAGAAGCCTGTTTATATTGACTGTTAGGATAGTTGCATTAGGATAGAAGCCTGTTTATATTGACTGTTAGGATAGTTGCATTAGGATAGAAGTGGTTATATTGACTGTTAGATAGTTGCATTAGGATAGAAGGTGGTTATATTGACTGTTAGGATAGTTGTATTAGGATAGAAAGTGGTTATATTGACTGTTAGGATAGTTGTATTAGGATAGAAGGTGGTTATATTGACTGTTAGGATAGTTGTATTAGGATAGAAGTGGTTTATATTGACTGTTAGGATAGTTGTATTAGGATAGAAGGTGGTTATATTGACTGTTAGGATAGTTGTATTAGGATAGAAGGTGGTTATATTGACTGTTAGGATAGTTGTATTACGATAGAAGTGTTTATATTGACTGTTAGGATAGTTGCATTAGGATAGAAGCTGGTTTATATTGACTGTTAGGATAGTTGTATTAGGATAGAAGGTGGTTATATTGACTGTTAGGATAGTTGTATTAGGATAGAAGGTGTTATATTGACTGTTAGGATAGTTGTATTAGGATAGAAGCCTGTTTATATTGACTGTTAGGATAGTTGTATTAGGATAGAAGCTGGTTATATTGACTGTTAGGATAGTTGATTAGGATAGAAGCTGTTATATTGACTGTTAGGATAGTTGCATTAGGATAGAAGCTGGTTATGTTGACTGTTAGATAGTTGCATAGGATAGAAGGTGGTTATATTGACTGTTAGGATAGTTGTATTAGATAGAAGTGGTTATATTGACTGTTAGGATAGTTGCATTAGGATAGAAGGTGGTTATATTGACTGTTAGGATAGTTGTATTAGGATAGAAGGTGGTTATATTGACTGTTAGGATAGTTGTATTAGGATAGAAGGTGGTTATTTGACTGTTAGGATAGTTGTATTAGGATAGAAGGTGGTTATATTGACTGTTAGGATAGTTGCATTAGGATAGAAGGTGGTTATATTGACTGTTAGGATAGTTGTATTAGGATAGAAGGTGGTTATATTGACTGTTAGGATAGTTGTATTAGGATAGAAGTGGTTATATTGACTGTAGGATAGTTGTATTAGGATAGAAGCTGGTTATATTGACTGTTAGGATAGTTGTACTAGGATAGAAGCAGTTATATTGACTGTTAGGATAGTTGTATTAGGATAGAAGGTGGTTATATTGACTGTTAGGATAGTTGTACTAGGAAAAGGAAGCTGGTTATATTGACTGTTAGGATAGTTGTATTAGGATAGAAGGTGGTTATATTGACTGTTAGGATAGTTGTATTAGGATAGAAGGTGGTTATATTGACTGTTAGGATAGTTGTATAGGATGGAAGGTGGTTTTATTGACTGTTAGGATAGTTGTATAGGATAGAAGTGGTTAAAATGACTGTAGGATAGTTGTATTAGGATAGAAGGTGGTTATATTGACTGTTAGGATAGTTGCATTAGGATGAAGGTGGATTATAATGACTGTTAGGATAGTTGTATTAGGATAGAAGCTGGTTATATTGACTGTTAGGATAGTTTGTATTAGGATAGAACGTGGTTATATTGACTGTTAGGATAGTTGTAATTAGGAATAGAAGCTGTTATATTGACTGTTAGGATAGTTGTATTATGATAGAAGGTGGTTATATTGACTGTTAGGATAGTTGTATTAGGATAGAAGGTGGTTATATTGACTGTTAGGATAGTTGTATTAGGATAGAAGGTGGTTATATTGACTGTTAGATAGTTGTATTAGGATAGAAGGTGGTTATATTGACTGGTAGGATAGTTGTATTAGGATAGAAGCTGGTTATATTGACTGTTAGGATAGTTGTATAGGATAGAAAGGTGGTTATATTGACTGGTAGGATAGTTGCATTAGGATAGAAGCGGTTATATTGACTGTTAGGATAGTTGTATTAGGATAGAAGGTGGTTATATTGACTGTAGGATAGTTGTATTAGGATAGAAGCTGGTTATATTGACTGTTAGGATAGTTGTATAGGATAGAAGTGGTTATATTGACTGTTTAGGATAGTTGTATTAGGATAGAAGCTGGTTATATTGACTGTTAGGATAGTTGTAATTAGGATAGAAGTGGTTATATTGACTGTTAGGATAGTTGTATTAGGATAGAAGGTGGTTATATTGACTGTTAGGATAGTTGTATTAGGATAGAAGGTGGTTATATTGACTGTAGGATAGTTGTATTAGGATAGAAGCGGTTATATTGACTGTTAGGATAGTTGTATTAGGATAGAAGGTGGTTATATTGACTGTTAGGATAGTTGTATTAGGATAGAAGTGGTTATATGACTGTTAGGATAGTTGTATTAGGATAGAAGCTGGTTATATTGACTGTTAGGATAGTTGTATTAGGATAGAAGTGGTTATATTGACTGTTAGGATAGTTGTATTAGGATAGAAGCTGGTTATATTGACTGTTAGGATAGTTGTAAATTAGGATAGAAGTGGTTATATTGACTGTTAGGATAGTTGTATTAGGATAGAAGGGTTATATTGACTGTTAGGATAGTTTTATTAGGATAGAAGGTGGTTATATTGACTGTTAGGATAGTTGTATTAGGATAGAAGTGGTTATATGACTGTTAGGATAGTTGTATTAGTAGAAGGTGGTTATATTGACTGTTAGGATAGTTGTATTAGGATAGAAGTGGTTAATAATGACTGTAGGATAGTTGTAATTAGGATGAAGGTGGTTATATTACTGTTAGATAGTTGCATTAGGATACGAAGGTGATTAATAATGACTGTATATGATAGTTGTAATATAAATAGAAGCTGGTTATATTGACTGTTAGGATAGTTGCATTAGGATAGAAGTGATTATATTGACGTTAGGATAGTTGTATTAGGAATAGAAGCTGGTTATATTGACTGTTAGGATAGTTGTATTAGGATAGAACGTGGTTATATTGAACTGTTAGGATAGTTGTATTAGAATAGAAGTGTTATATTGACTGTTAGGATAGTGTATTAGGATAGAAGGTGTTATATTGACTGTTAGATAGTTGTATTAGGATAGAAGGTGTTATATTGACTGTAGGATAGTTGTATTAGGATAGAAGGTGGTTATATTGATGTTAGATAGTTGTATAGGATAGAAGGTGGTTATATTGACTGGTAGGATAGTTGTATTAGGATAGAAGGGTTATATTGACTGTTAGGATAGTTGTAATAGGATAGAAGTGGTTATATTGACTGGTAGGATAGTTGATTAGGATAGAAGCCGGTTATATTGACTGTTAGATAGTTGTATTAGGATAGAAGGTGGTTATATTGACTTAGGATAGTTGTATTAGGATAGAAGCGGTTATATTGACTGTTAGGATAGTTGTAATAGGATAGAAGTGGTTATATTGACTTTAGATAGTTGTATTAGGATAGAAGGTTATATTGACTGTAGGATAGTTGTATTAGGATAGAAGGTGGTTATATTGACTGTAGATAGTTGTATTAGGATAGAAGGTGTTATATTGACTGTTAGGATAGTTGTATTAGGATAGAAGGTGGTTATATTGACTGTAGGATAGTTGTATTAGGATAGAAGCCGGTTATATTGACTGTTAGGATAGTTGTAATAGGATAGAAGTGGTTATATTGACTGTTAGATTAGTTGTATAGATAGAATGCGTTATATTGACTGGTTAGGATAGTTGTAATTAGGATAGAAGCGGTTATTTGACTGTTAGGATAGTTGTATAGATGAAGTGGTTATATGACTGTAGGATAGTTGTATTAGGATAGAAGCGGTATAATTGACTGTTAGGATAGTTGTATTAGGATCGAAGGTGGTTATATGACTGTTAGGATAGTTGTATTAGATAGAAAGGATTATAATACTGTTTGATAGTTTATATAGGCATAAAGTGTAAATATTAATGTTAAGGTGAGTGTATATAATATACATGATAATAATATATTTTATTATATACGCAAAATCATACATACAATACAAAATCTAAGGCTGAGCGTATACATGCATACATACCTACATACATATAGCGTATACATGCATACATACATGCATACATACATACATACATAATACAAGCTGAGCTATACATCATACATACAACATACATAATAACGATACATACATACTACACATCATACATAATACATTACAACATAATTATATACGCATAAATCTGACATAATACAAACATAGACGCACGCATACATAAAATTCACAACATTACGTAGCCAAAACGACAAATCAATCCAGCGCCGAAAAGCACACCACACACCACACGCACACACACCGAACACACACACACACACACACCCAACACACACACACACACACACACAACACACACACACACACACACACACAGCGCGCATGGCCACAAATGGGGAGAAAGAATAAAAGCAATAAAAGCAAGAATAAAACCAATGGAAAACCACAGAGAGCACATCATATACAATTATATATTAAAACAAAGTGATTCCCCTTCGAGCGGAGACAGGCTGCAGAGGGGGTTGAGTGAGGTTAGGATTTTATGCAGAGGAGAAAAGGTGAGTTTTGAGAGCGGACTTGAAGGAGGCAAAAGTAGGTTGCTGACGGACTGAGAGAGGAAGTTTGTTCCAGGAGAGTGGACCAGAAACAGAGAAGGTCGTGGACCATAGGTATTGAGCTTAGTGCGTGGAAAGCGAAAAGTCAGAGGATCGGAGGCAGAGCGGAGGGTACGTGAGGGAACATAGATCTCAAGTAGGCTTGACAGGTAATCGGGGGCTGCGTTATTGAGGCTTTTGTAGCACATGGTGTCTAGTTTGTACTGTATGCGCTTTGATACAGGGAACCAGTGAAGTTGTGCCAGGAGAGGAGATATGTGGTCAGCTTTTTTCTTTTTGAGTACAAGGCGTACAGCATTGTTTTGAATGCGCTGTAGGACGTGAATGGTGAAGGCAGGAAGACCAGACAGGAGTGAATTGCAATAGTCAATGCGAGACATTATGAAGGAGAGAACGAGTTTTGCAGTTGTTTCGACAGAGAGATACTTCCTGATCAGGCTTATACGATGGAGATGATAGTAGCAAGATCTGGCAATTTGAGAAACAAAGTTGTTCATGGACAGGGTAGAGTCAATGCAGACACCAAGGTTTTTAGCTGAATCAGAAATTGGGACTGATGTGTTACATAATGGGAGAGAAAGAGGAGGCAGCTGGGAAAGTTTCTGACGGGTGCCAATGAGGATAGAAGGTGGTTATATTGAATGTTAGGATAGTTGTACTAGATAGAAGCTGGTTATATTGACTGGTAGGATAGTTGTATTAGGATAGAAGGTGGTTATATTGACTGTTAGGATAGTTGTATTAGGATAGAAGGTGGTTATATTGACTGTTAGGATAGTTGTATAGGATAGAAGGTGGTTATATTGACTGTTAGGATAGTTGATATTAGGATAGAAGCTGGTTATATTGACTGTTAGGATAGTTGTATTAGGATAGAAGCTGTTTATATTGACTGTTAGGATAGTTGATTAGGATAGAAGGTGGTTATATTGACTGTTAGGATAGTTGCATTAGGATAGAAGGTGGTTTATATTGACTGTTAGGATAGTTGATTAGGATAGAAGGTGGTTATATTGACTGTTAGATAGTTGATTAGGATAGAAGGTGGTATTATATTGGACTGTTTAGGATATGTTGTTACGTTAGGATTATAGGAAAGGTGGTTATATTGACTGTTAGGATAGTTGTATTAGGATAGAAGGTGGTTATATTGACTGTTAGGATAGTTTGTATTAGGATTAGAAGGTGGTTATATTGACTGTTAGGAAGTTGTATTAGGATAGAAGGTGGTTATATTGACTGTTAGGATAGTTGTATTAGGATAGAAGGTGGTTATATTGACTGTTAGGATAGTTGTATTAGGATAGAAGGTTGTGTTGTATTATTAATTGACTGTTAGTGATTAGTTTGTATTAGGATAGAAGCGTGTTTATATTGACTGTTAGGATAGTTGTATTAGGATAGAAGGTGTTTATATTGACTGTTAGGATAGTTGTATTAGGATAGAAGGTGTTATATTGACTGTTAGGATAGTTGTATTAGGATAGAAGGTGGTTATATTGACTGTTGTAGTTGTATAGATAAAGTGGGTTTATTGACTGTTAGGAAGTATAGATAGAAGCTGGTTATATTGACTGTTAGGATAGTTGTATTAGGATAGAAGCTGGTTATATTGACTGTTAGGATAGTTGTATTAGGATAGAAGGTGGTTATATTGACTGTTAGGATAGTTGTATTAGGATAGAAGGTGGTTATATTGACTGTTGGATAGTTGCATTAGGATAGAAGTGGTTATATTGACTGTTAGGATAGTTGCTATTAGGATAGAAGGTGGTTATATTGACTGTTAGGATAGTTGCATTAGGATAGAAGGTGGTATATTTGACTGTTAGGATAGTTGTATTAGGATAGAAGCTGGTTATATTGACTGTTAGGATAGTTGCATTAGGATAGAAGGTGGTTATATTGACTGTTAGGATAGTTGTATTAGGATAGAGTGGTTATATTGACTGTTAGGATAGTTGTATTAGGATAGAAGGTGGTTATTTGACTGTTAGGATAGTTGTATTAGGATAGAAGCTGGTTATATTGACTGTTAGGATAGTTGTATTAGGATAGAATGAGTGTTATATGACTGTTAGGATAGTTGTACTAGGATAGAAGCCGGTTATATTGACTGTTAGGATAGTTGTATTAGGATAGAAGGTGGTTATATTGACTGTTAGGATAGTTGTACTAGGATAGAAGCTGGTTATATTGACTGGTAGGATAGTTGTATTAGGATAGAAGCTGGTTATATTGACTGTTAGGATAGTTGCATTAGGATAGAAGGTGGTTATATTGACTGTTAGGATAGTTGTATTAGGATAGAAGCTGGCTATATTGACTGTTAGGATAGTTTTATTAGGATAGAACGTGGTTATATTGACTGTTAGGATAGTTGTATTAGGATAGAAGCTGGTTATATTGACTGTTAGGATAGTTGTATTAGGATAGAAGGTGGTTATATTGACTTAGGATAGTTGTATTAGTATAGAAGGTGGTTATATTGACTGTTAGGATAGTTGTATTAGGATAGAAGGTGGTTATATTGACTGTTAGGTTAGTTGTATTAGGATAGAAGGTGGTTATATTGACTGGTAGGATAGTTGTATTAGGATAGAAGCTGGTTATATTGACTGTTAGGATAGTTGTAATAGGATAGAAAGTGGTTATATTGACTCGTAGGATAGTTGCATTAGGATAGAAGCCGGTTATATTGACTGTTAGGATAGTTGTATTAGGATAGAAGCCAGTTATATTGACTGTTAGGATAGTTGTATTAGGATAGAAGGTGGTTATATTGACTGTTAGGATAGTTGTATTATAATAATAATGATAATAATATATTTTATTTATATAGCGCAAAATCTTGATAAAATCAAATCTAAGCGCTGAGCGTATACATGCATACATACCTACATACATATGAGCGTATACATCCATACATACATGCATACATACTTACATACATAAATCTAAGCTGAGCGTATACATGCATACATACATACATACATAAATCTAAGCGTATACATAAATACATACATACATACATACATACATACATACATACATACATACATACATACATACATACATACATACATACATGCATACATACATACATACATACATACGTACGCACATGCATACATAATAATTACAATATTTATGTAGCGCAAAATCTGGACAAAATCAAATCCAAGCGCCGAAAAGACACACGCACACACGCACGCACACACACACACGCGGACACACACACACACACACACACACACACACACACACACACACACACACACACACACACACACACACACACACACACACGCGCGCGCGCATGGCCACAAATGGGGAGAAAGAATAAAAGCAATAAAAGCAAGAATAAAACCAATGGAAAACCACAGAGAGCACATCATATACAATTATATATTAAAACAAAGTGATTCCCCTTCGAGCGGAGACAGGCTGCAGAGGGGGGTTGAGTGAGGTTAGGATTTTATGCAGAGGAGAAAAGGTGAGTTTTGAGAGCGGACTTGAAGGAGGCAAAAGTAGGTTGCTGACGGACTGAGAGAGGAAGTTTGTTCCAGGAGAGTGGACCAGAAACAGAGAAGGTTCGTGGACCATAGGTATTGAGCTTAGTGCGTGGAAAGCGAAAAGTCAGAGGATCGGAGGCAGAGCGGAGGGTACGTGAGGGAACATAGATCTCAAGTAGGCTTGACAGGTAATCGGGGGCTGCGTTATTGAGGCTTTTGTAGCACATGGTGTCTAGTTTGTACTGTATGCGCTTTGATACAGGGAACCAGTGAAGTTGTGCCAGGAGAGGAGATATGTGGTCAGCTTTTTTCTTTTTGAGTACAAGGCGTACAGCATTGTTTTGAATGCGCTGTAGGACGTGAATGGTGAAGGCAGGAAGACCAGACAGGAGTGAATTGCAATAGTCAATGCGAGACATTATGAAGGAGAGAACGAGTTTTGCAGTTGTTTCGACAGAGAGATACTTCCTGATCAGGCTTATACGATGGAGATGATAGTAGCAAGATCTGGCAATTTGAGAAACAAAGTTGTTCATGGACAGGGTAGAGTCAATGCAGACACCAAGGTTTTTAGCTGAATCAGAAATTGGGACTGATGTGTTACATAATGGGAGAGAAAGAGGAGGCAGCTGGGAAAGTTTCTGACGGGTGCCAATGAGGATAGAAGGTGGTTATATTGAATGTTAGGATAGTTGTACTAAGATAGAAGCTGGTTATATTGACTGGTAGGATAGTTGTACTAGGATAGAAGGTGGTTATATTGACTGGTAGGATAGTTGTATTAGGATAGAAGGTGGTTATATTGACTGTTAGGATAGTTGTACTAGGATAGAAGGTGGTTATATTGACTGTTAGGATAGTTATATTAGGATAGAAGTTGGTTATATTGACTGTTAGGATAGTTGTATTAGGATAGAAGCCTGTTTATATTGACTGTTAGGATAGTTGTATTAGGATAGAAGGTGGTTATATTGACTGTTAGGATAGTTGCATTAGGATAGAAGGTGGTTATATTGACTGTTAGGATAGTTGTATTAGGATAGAAGGTGGTTATATTGACTGTTAGAATAGTTGTATTAGGATAGAAGGTGGTTATATTGACTGTTAGGATAGTTGTACTAGGATAGAAGGTGGTTATATTGACTGTTAGGATAGTTGTATTAGGATAGAAGGTGGTTATATTGACTGTTAGGATAGTTGTATTAGGATAGAAGGTGGTTATATTGACTGTTAGGATAGTTGTATTAGGATAGAAGGTGGTTATATTGACTGTTAGGATAGTTGTATTAGGATAGAAGGTGGTTATATTGACTGTTAGGATAGTTGTATTAGGATAGAAGGTGGTTATATTGACTGTTAGGATAGTTGTATTAGGATAGAAGCGTGTTTATATTGACTGTTAGGATAGTTGTATTAGGATAGAAGGTGTTTATATTGACTGTTAGGATAGTTGTATTAGGATAGAAGCGTGTTTATATTGACTGTTAGGATAGTTGTATTAGGATAGAAGGTGGTTATGTTGACTGTTAGGATAGTTGTATTAGGATAGAAGCCGGTTATATTGACTGTTAGGATAGTTGTATTAGGATAGAAG
>JAPXFY010000018.1:70275328-70285328 GCA_030674185.1 Monoplex corrugatus
GGATAAGGTGGTTATATTGACTTTAGGATGTTGATTGGATAGAAGGTGTTATTTGACTGTTAGGTGTTGTATAGGATAAGTGGTTAATTGATGTTGAAGTTGTGTGGTAGAGGTGGTTATTGATTTGTTAATAGTTAGGAGTGATTAGGATAGAAGGGGTTTATTGATGTTAGGATAGTTGTATTAGGATAGAAGCTGGTATATTGACTGTTAGGATAGTTTGTATTAGGATAGAAGGTGGTTATATTGACTGTTAGGATAGTTGTATTAGGATAGAAGGTGGTTATATTGACTGTTAGGATAGTTGTATAGATAAAGTGATATTGAATGTTAGGATAGTTGTATATTAGAAGGTTATATGATGTTAGGATAGTTGTATTAGGATAGAAGGTGGTTATATTGACTGGTTAGGATAGTTGTATTAGGATAGAAGGTGGTTATATTGACTGTTAGGATAGTTGTATTAGGATAGAAGGTGGTTATATTGACTGTTAGGATAGTTGTATTAGGATAGAAGGTGGTTATATTGACTGTTAGGATAGTTGTATAGGATAGAAGGTGGTTATATTGACTGTTAGGATAGTTGTATTAGGATAGAAGGTGGTTATATTGACTGTTAGGATAGTTGTATTAGGATAGAAGCTGGTTATATTGACTGTTAGAGTTTGTATGGATAGAAGGTGGTTATATTGATGTTTAGGATAGTTGTATTAGGATAGAAGGCTGGTTATATTGACTGTTAGGATAGTTGTATAGGATAGAAGGTGGTTATATTGACTGTTAGGATAGTTGTACTAGGATAGAATGGTTATATTGACTGTTAGGATATTGTATTAGGATAGAAGCTGGTTATATTGACTGTTAGGATAGTTGTATTAGGATAGAAGGCTGGTTATATTGACTGTTAGGATAGTTGTATTAGGATAGAAGCTGGTTATATTGACTGTTAGGATAGTTTTAAGTTTAGATTAGAAGGTTGTGTTTATATTGACTGTTAGGATAGTTGTATTAGGATAGAAGCTGGTTATAGTTGACTGTTAGGATAGTTGTATTAGGATAGAAGGTGGTTATATTGACTGTTAGGATAGTTGTATTAGGATAGAAGGCTGGTTATATGTGACTGTAGATAGTTGTACTAGATAGAAGTGGTTATAGTTGACTGTTAGGATTGTTGCATAGGATAGAAGGTGGTTAGTTAATGTTAGGACATTGTTGTATTTCGGATAGAAGGTGGTTATAGTGACTGTTAGATAGTTGTATTAGGATAGAAGGTGGTTATATTGACTGTTAGCATAGTTGTCATAGATAGAAGCTGGTTATATTGACTGTTAGATATTGTATTAGAGATAGAAGGTGGTTTATTGTACTGTTAGGAAGTTGTATTAGATAGAAGGTGGTTATATTGACTGTAGGACATGTTGTCACTAGATAGAAGGTGGTTATATGAAATGTTGATAGTTGTATAAGATAGAAGCTGGTTATATTGTATGTTGACAGTTGTATAAGGATAGAAGGTGGTTATATAATGTTGGAAATTTTTGTATCCAGATAGAAGCTGGTTATAGTAAATGTTGACATGTTGCATCACAGATAGAAGGGTGGTTATAGTAAATGTTGACATTGTTGCATCACAGATAGAAGGTGGTTATAGTAAATGTTGACATTGTTGCATCACAGATAGAAGGTGGTTATAGTAAATGTTGACATTGTTGCATCACAGATAGAAGGTGGTTAAGTAAATGTTGACATTGTTGCATCACAGATAGAAGGTGGTTATAGTAAATGTTGACATTGTTGCATCACAGAGATAGAAGGTGGTTATAGTAATGTTGACATTGTTGTATTACAGATAGAAGGTGGTTATAGTAAATGTTGACATTGTTGCATCACAGATAGAAGGTGGTTATAGTAAATGTTGACATTGTTGCATCACAGATAGAAGGTGGTTATAGTAAATGTTGACATTGTTGTATCACAGATAGAAGGTGGTTATAGTAAATGTTGACATTGTTGTATTACAGTTAGAAGCTGGTTATAGTAAATGTTGACATTGTTGTATTACAGTTAGAAGCTGGTTATAGTAAATGTTGACATTGTTGTATCACAGATAGAAGCTGGTTATAGTAAATGTTGACATTGTTGCATCACAGATAGAAGGTGGTTATAGTAAATGTTGACATTGTTGCATCACAGATAGAAGCTGGTTACAGTAAATGTTGACATTGTTGCATCACAGATAGAAGGTGGTTATAGTAAATGTTGACATTGTTGTATTACAGATAGAAGGTGGTTATAGTAAATGTTGACATTGTTGCATCACAGATAGAAGCTGGTTACAGTAAATGTTGACATTGTTGCATCACAGATAGAAGGTGGTTATAGTAAATGTTGACATTGTTGCATCACAGATAGAAGGTGGTTATAGTAAATGTTGACATTGTTGCATCACAGATAGAAGCTGGTTACAGTAAATGTTGACATTGTTGCATCACAGATAGAAGGTGGTTATAGTAAATGTTGACATTGTTGTATCACAGATAGAAGCTTATTATAGTAAATGTTGACATTGTTGCATCACAGATAGAAGCTTATTATAGTAAATGTTGACATTGTTGCATCACAGATAGAAGCTTATTATAGTAAATGTTGACATTGTTGTATCACAGATAGAAGCTTATTATAGTAAATGTTGACATTGTTGCATCACAGATAGAAGCTTATTATAGTAAATGTTGACATTGTTGCATCACAGATAGAAGCTGGTTTTTATTGACTACTAAAGACTGTTGCACTCTGAAGACAACAGACAGGAAAGGTATGAATGTCTTTTGTTTCTTGAAAAATGTGGGTTTACATTTCAGCTTAAACATCTTTGCAATAAAATGCCGTGATTTTTGGATGATTATAGCCGCTGGTCATTCAGTTGAAAGACACTAAAACCACAAAGCCTGTTAAAATATAACGAACAAACAAACAAACGAACAACGATGAAAAGACAGTGAACTTATGGACATTATTCTAGCATCAGCCTCTACTTCTGTAAATGATTTTGGAAAGGGTTCACGCCAAATTAATTTTCAAAGCTCGCAAATCACACCATTGCACACCTCTCTTTAAACAACTCCACTGGCTTCCGATCGAACAAAGAATTAAGTACAAATCTGCTTGTATTTCTTTTCATGTCATCTCGGGCACTGTTCCAGCGTATATATCTGATCTATTTCAAGTCTATGTTCCTTCTCGTTCTTTACGTTCCGCTTCTGACGACAGAATATTCCGTGTCCCCGGATTCAATAGAAAGCAACATGGTGGTCGTTCCTTCTCATACTCTGCTGCTGTTGAGTGGAATTCCCTGCCTCACTCTCTCCGCCACAGCCCCTCTCTCTCTTCCTTTAAATCCAACCTGAAAACTCACTTATTCCGCCAGTACTTTTGAAACCTGAATTTTCTTGTTCTATTGTATGCGTGCGTGGGTGTGTGTGCGTGTGGGTGCGCGCGTGGGTGTTTGTGTGTGGGTGTGTTTGTGTGTGCGTGTGTGTGTCTGCATTCGTTGCTGCACACGCGTGCATGCCTGCATGTATGTGTTTATGTGTATTTCTTGTATTATGTATTTTGTTGAAAATGTGTTCTCCCCTCCCATTTCACCACTTTACTCCTCCTTTTCAAATTTGTGAAGCGCTTTGAGTCCATAGAAAGCGCTATAAAAATCTCCATACTTACTTACTTACTTACTTATGAACTTCTTCATCCTTTCCGTTTCAATCAAACAAATACTAATGCAGGACAGTTAAAAATACCTCAGAGGTTCAGTATGGCCCATGTTCACAATCTCAGGCCTGATTACAAACTTGACCACTCTGGTTGCTATTTCAAAATTCATTTTATTTAACAAATTTACAGTTCTTCTTCATCTCCGTCTTATATCTCAACGTTGGTTAAAATTAATCCATAACATTACGCTATCTCTCTGAACATAATTATAGCACCTTTAATTCACATATAACATTAAGCTATCTCTGTGAACATAATTATAACACCTTTAATTCACATCAATTTTGAAACTAACCGATTTCAATTAAAACCTTTGTTTTCTGATCTCGTACTAGGTAGAAATACAACTGAGCTTTAGCAAATGTTTTTTTTTTTGCGTAAAACTTATTGGTTATGTGTAGAACACACACTAAGATAGCCCCTCCCAGCCCCCCAAACCAATGTTCAATGTTAATTGTTTCATAGATTCTTCAGCCCCAGTTGGAGCATGGAAGACAACAGCAGATGAATGAAAACCCAACGGGATTAATATATAACATGAAGCAGAGAGAACTTAGTTCTACAACAACAACAAAAACAACAACAACAACAGCAACCACCACCACCACCACCACCACCATCATCACCACCACCAACGACGATGACAACAACAACAACAACAACAACAACAACAACGACGACGACAACTGAAAGTGTTTTGCTATAGAATATTCAGATGTTCAGAAGGTAACTAAACAATTTTAGAAAAAACGGATAAGTTTTGCTATTTTCAGTTGACCTTTCAGCTTTCAGAAACGAAGTTACGTAATGAGAACATTGATTTAACTGACATTTTTTTTTTTATGGAACAAACTTCAGTCGGTCATCATGGAATTTAGAACACTCAAAAAATAAACTGAAACTCATCACCTAAGACACTGTCATCAGAGAGCTTGTATGCTCTGTTTTGTCGGTCTGTTCATCGACCTAATTCAGTCTCAAGCTTTTAACAGATGCATCAAAATCTAATCAAAGGAAAAGCATACATATCTGGTAACTGTGATATATTTCTCCATTCCAAGATATTTTATGAAATTTCGATATAATATGCATTTACTGCTAGTTTCCAAAGCTCTCTTGGAAACTTTCTGGCAATTATCGTGGAGTGGGTAAGTAAAATTTCAAAAGTGTACTTGTTTCCCAGCAAAGTCAAAACCCGTGTCAGTCATTATTTTGTGAATATCATCTATCCAGTATAGTATGAAACATATGTTTTTACGTCTAGATCATAGAGGAGTTTGTATAATTTAACAGTATTTCTCTGCGTTGTCATAATTATGGCAAAAGGCTACATCAAAACATGAATCATTTCAGACATAACCAGCATTGAAATTGGATATAACCCCATTTTTTTTCCCGAACACCATCTCAGTTATAGCGCTTCTCGGTAATTTTAACGAATGCTTGAGAAAGTTCAACCACAATTTCTCAAGTAAGTTCAAGTTCTCATACCCCTATAATTCACAACCATACAGTAATATAGCTACAACAGTTGTATTATATAACGTGAACAACTTTGACAGGCAAATCTTGATTTCTGGTTATCTGCAATAAAGAAAACATTGCGTTCTGAGCTTACAATGTACATTTTTTTACCCTTATGAAATATACCCACACACACACACACACACACACACACACACACACACACACACACACACACACACACACAACACCACACACACACACACACACACACACACACACACACACACACACACACACACACACACACACACACACCACACATCTCTCTCTCTCTCTCTCTGTGTCTCGTCTAAAATCTTTCATTAAAAAAAGTCATAGTAAAAAGACGTTAACTCACAGAACGAACACACACACACACACACACACACACACACACACACACACACACACACACACACCACACACACGCACACGCACACACACGCGTGCACACACGCACGCACGCACTCACACTCTCTCTCTCTCTTTCTGTCTTTCTCTCTCTCTCTCTCTCTCTCTCTCTGTCACTCACGCACACTCACACGCGCGCGCACGCGAAAACAGGCTGGTCAAAACTGAAGGAAATAACATACAAATTTCTAATATCCCAGTGAAACTGCATTGACGCAAATACGCGGGTTTATTGATCAGACGGAACATTGCCCAGAATGAAGCTGAGGCCGGGTGGTGGATAAATGGAGAGAGGGATAGAAGTGGTAGGTGCGTGCATTGTGAAGGATGATGGAAAAGGAAAGAGGTGGAATGCAATGGATATGGTGATGTGGCCAGTGCTAAGAGTGCATATCCTTCCACACATCTCTCATGAACAGCATCATCGTCAGAGTGGCATCATAGATGGCCCAAGCTTAACTCCCCTGATGTAAAGCTTGACAGGAAGCAGACAGAAAAAGTTTTATTGGTTATTAAAACTGTTGCATTCAGAAAGAAGCTGTTTACATTGTTTGAGTTCAGACATAAGCTGACTATTCAGACTGTTGATTTCATATAGAAGCTAGCTGGGTTTAGTGACTTTTAAAACATTGTTGCATTGATATAAAATCTGTTTTTATAGATTGTTGAAACAGTTGCTTTCAGATTGAGGCTAGTTTTACTGCTGTGAATACTGTTCTGAAGGTGGTTTTTTGTTGTTGTTTTTTTTACTGTTAAAACTGTTGCATTTATAGAAAAGCTGATTTTATTGATTGTTAAAACTGTTGCACCTAGATGGTATCTTATTTTGTCGGCTGTTAAGACTGTTCCATTCAGATGGAAGTTGGTTGTGTTCAGTGTTAAAATTACTGCATTCAGATAGAAATTGTTATTGACTGATAAAACTTTTTGCACTCGTATAAAATCATGTTTCGTAGATTGTTAAAGACTGTTGCATTCAGATAGAAACTGGGTTTATTAATTGTTAAACGCCTTCAGATCGAAATTTTTCAATTATTTTGCGTGAAGATTGTATTGTACCAGCTGGTTTCTTCATTTAAAAAAAAACTCTTGCATTAGGGATAAAAGTTGGGGTTTATGTTACCGTTAAAACAGTTGCATTCAGATAGAAGTTGGTTTTATTGACTTATTGGCCTTGTATTCTGAAGAAACAGACAGAGAAGATGTGAAGCTGCTTTGTTTCTTGAAAGAACTAATGTGCGTTTCAGCTGAACAGTTTTGCAAACAAATGTCACCCATTTGTCACCCATTTGTGTTGAGCATAGCAAGTGGTTCATTTAACTAACTTTAGCCTTCAGTTGATGTGCCTTTTTCCCAGGGGCTTAGAAAACGGAAATAACAGCGCGGGTTTTGATTTTTATCATGTCATGTTTGTTCTGTTAGACCCATTGAGGTGAAGATGAAATGGAGGAAGAATAAATCATAGAGAAATGCATATGTCAATCCACATGTGTTGTTGTCTTTCACTTTATCATTTTAGATACCGGAGACAGTTTCTTTTTTTTTTTTTTTAGATTGGCATCGTATATGGAAGCTCAGACTAAATTTAGCATGTTCTTGTCAACGTTGAAGTGTTGATTGATTCATACCCAGAAAAGTTGAGAGAGAGAAAGAGAAAGGGAAAGAGAGGGAGAGTTAGAGAGAGGGAGAAGGGAGGAGAGAGAGAGGGAGGGGAGAGAGAGAGTGAGAGAGAGAGAAGAGAGAGAAAGAGAGAGAGAGGAAGAAGAAGAAGAAGAAGAAGAAAAGGGCAGGAGAGACTGGGCAGCGGAAATGGGGGTCAGATTTGATATGATGGATCAGTGGAAGCAAAATCAAGGGTGAAAATGATATAAGTAATAGGAAAGACGTCTGGTGAAAGTAGGAGTATGTTTCAATCATTTAGTCAAGAAACTGATAAATAAAACATTTAGAAAGTTTTTTCACTTATAGCAGAAACATTACCAAACACAGACTGCAAGGTGACCACAATCCGTAATGGGAAGATTTAAGCTGAAACTAAAGAGAAGAAAGCAAACTAAAAGCAACATCAAACTAAATTTTGGACTCTGAAAGACAGATGAATCGACTCGTGAAAAATTTAATGTATATATTCAAAACAAATTCAGTGGTCTGGAGGACGTTGGTGAAGAGAGGTACAATGACACAGTTGAGAAACTCGATAAATGAAGCATGTGAAGAAATCCCTAGAGTTGAAAGAAAAGCAGAGAAGAACTGGGTGACAAAAGAAATTATAGGCTTGATGGAAGAACGGAGGAGGGCAAAGGGAAAAGAGGAGGAATACAAAAAGATACATAAGGAAATCAGGAATATGTTTTAATGAAGCTAAAGAAGCTTGGCTAGAAACAAGGTGCAAAAAGAAATCGAAGACCGACACAAAATAGATCCTAATTTTATGAACAGAAACATTGAAGAAATCGCCCACAGGAAAAAAAATGTGCACATCAACTGGTTGCTTAAAACATTAAGATGGTATGATTATCATTGAAAAAAAAAGTATTAGATAGATGGGGAGGGTACATCAAAGACCTTTTTTGACGATGACAGAAAGAAAGAACATATACGAAAGAACGTTGAAGGACCACCCATAATGAAAGATGAAGTTAGAGCAGCGTTGAAAAAAATGAAATCGGGAAAAGCCCAAGGACCAGATGATATTACTATAGAAAGGATCGAGGCTGTAGATGAATTTATTACCGAAAAAATAACAGTCCTCCTAAATGAAAATTGACACCGGAAAAATCCCTCAAAGATATGTCAAAATAAATTTTCATTTGCACTTCCAAAGAAAGCAGGGACCATAGAATGCGAATTCCATCGTACAATCAGTTTGATGAGTCAAATAACGAAGATTCTACATGTATTAAGAATAATCATGATGAGGACAAGGAACAGAATCAAGAGAGAAATCGAGAGATAGAGATGGTTGGAAGTCCATGGTCGCCAACGCCATGCGGCAGGGCACCTGATGATGATGATGATGATGAAGTGTAAGTCATGTCAGTTGCTTCTTGATGGACACATGAACACACCCAGCATGCACGCCCACAGAAGATGCAGACTATGCAACAACTTACTGGAGTCTGGTCCGCTTGCCTGACAGCTTAAGGTCACCGTACTGATTGTGTGTATTGTGCTGTAAATCCAAATAAGTTGGAGAATAGCGCTATAGAAGAACAATTTACAATGATGATTATAATAGTAATGATAATGATGATTATGACGATTGTTATTATTATTATAACAGCAACAACAGCAGCAGTAACAACAACAACAGCAGCACAAACAGCAACAACACTTATTATCATAACGACAGTAATAATAATAGTAATGATAATCATATTAAATCCACAAAGAAAGAAACGTTTCATTCTATCTCGTCCTCCTCCCCTTCACTGATCTCATTTCTCTCATGCTTCACCAGACATGTCCAATACAATTGTTACAAACTATTGCTTAGAGAAGCGTTAGAAATGACGTGATGTTATGCCAGCCTACGTCTTGTCAGTGTCTGCTCATGGTTGCTTTTCACACACACACGCGTACACACACAACACACACACACACACACACACACACACACACACACACACACACACACACACACAAACACAAACACACAACACACACACACACACACACACACAACACACAAACACACACACAAAACACACACACACCATACACATGCACACATGTACAAGCACACGCACACATAACACAATACACACACCGCGCATGCGTACATACAGCACCACGCACAAAAACACACACATAAACACGGAGACACAAATACACAGACACAACACATCACACACACACACACACAAATTACCACACACACGCACACACACACACTCACACGTAGGCACGCACGTGCGCACGCACACACACACACACACACGCACGCATGCGCGCGTACATACACTAAACATTACACGCAGACAGACACAGACAGAAAGACACCAAACCACACACAGTACACACAACACATTCTATCTTTCTTCCTCCGCCCCCCCACCCCCATTCTCTCTCACTCTCTCTCCCCTCTCCGAGAAATAACAGGACCATTGCGGCAGTCATCTCTTTATTTAATTGCCTTTTCACAAGTCTGCATTTTTTTCTTGGTTTGAACAAGGCCTCTGACGTTGTCAACACGGGAAGAATTGATCAAAGAAGGTATAGGAAGAGATGTTGTTGCCTTTTTGCTGATGTGGACTGAAACTTAAGATTTGGCTGGCATATAAGGGATCAGGGGAATATGGTATTGATTGTT
>JAPXFY010000018.1:70290328-70307828 GCA_030674185.1 Monoplex corrugatus
TTTGATACAAAACCATCAAATGCTGATTGAAACACCTTAGTTGTCAGTTTGGAATGTACTGTACGACATGATCATCACTGAGACATGTTATTTGAAATGTATTGTATGACATGACCATCACTGAAACATGTTATTTGGAATGTACTGTAAGACATGATCATCACTGAAACATGTTATTTGAAATGTATTGTATGACATGACCATTACTGAAACATGTTTTTCTCTGTGACAGACAATCTATGAATATTTTTGACACGTGAATATGATGAAAGTACGCAATATTATGTAAACATTCGCATTTCTAAAATATATATATATATAACTTTGCGTGAAATGAAATCAAGTCATGTCTCATCTGCTTTAAAATTTCTGTCATGTCCGAACAGAGCAATACTTTTAGTCAATGTTGTCAAGGTGGCATTACCACATTCATTCATCGTCATCAGGTGCCCTGCCGCATGGCGTTGGCGACCATGGACTTCCAACCATCTCTATCTCTCGTTGCCCCCAGCATCTCCCCCACCCTCCTCATCCCCAGCCACTCTGCAAGTCCGTCCAGCATTCTCTCCCTGGGTCTACCTGGTGCTCTCCTTCCCTCCAGCTTTCCCGTTGTGACCAGGTGCTCCAAATCCCCCTTCCTCATAAAATGGCCTATAAATGTTGCTTGTCTTTTCCTAATCTTCCTTATGAGTGATCTATTTGTGTCTGCCTCCATCAAGACTGTCTCGTTTGTTTTCTTTGCTGTCCATGGAACTCTCAACATTCTTCTGAGAAACCACATCTCGGCTGCCTCGATCCTGCTCTGGCTTTGCTTGCTGACTGTCCACGCCTCGCATGCGTACAACAGTATTGGTTCTATAACATTCAAGGACTCTCTTTCTGATGTTAATTGATAGGCATTTGTTGGTAAGAATGCTTGTCATCTTCTTGAATGCTGTTTTGGCTTGGCCGATTCTGCCAGCTATTTCCGATGTGCTTCTGCCGTCTGATGAAATGACCGTTCCCAGGTATTTGAACTTATTAACCTGTGTCAAGGTTGTGCCATTCATTACTGATTGATATTTACAGTTGACGCCGGAGTGGCTACACTTTTGTACACCCGGAAAACGTATGATGTAAACTGTCATATTCAGTTTTGCAAAATGAACAAGTGTTCCTTACTCTCATCTGAATTAAGACAACGTTTGTTTCCAGTATATGATAGACTAATCTAATCTGGAACCATTTCATTCTGAAGTAGGACTTCAGGACCTAGCCAGCGCGTGGATTTATGTGCAGGTTTAAAGCTTGAGCCATGATCATTCTGGATTTTCTCCATCACATTGCACCTGTGATGATAGTGCATATGGAATTCATTCCGAGCGTGGAGACGTCATTTTGAGAAAGTGGAACTGAAACTGAAACTGAAACATTTCATTCTGATTTTCTCTTTTTTTGTGTGTGTATTGTCTTAAATGGAAAACCTCATTTGAATTTCTGTCAATTTTTCCCCATTTGGTAGAACACTTTGGTCTGGATTCATACTAACTTAACATTTCACAATACAGCTGAGCTCCAGCACTTATAAAACACTTAAATTTTAGTGTTTCAGAACTATTTATTGATCTATAATTTTCAACACGTAAGCCTTTTTTTTCTGCATTTATGAGTTTACAGTTTATAAGATGCCTTTGCGTGTAACAATCTGTATTGATGTATTTGTCTTTGAAGTGTCGAATAGATAAACATGTTCCGTCTGTGTTGAATATATCTTCTACAAAACATACATATTTATTGCCTTGCTTTCCACGAAAAATACGTTTTCATTTTGTACACTTTCATCGAAAAATAATCCTGTCTGTGTTGAATATATCTTCTACAACTACAAAATGTGCATTTTTATTTCCCAGATTTCATCGAAAAATATTTTATTTTCTGTTTTCTGTTTGTTTACTTTCATCGAAAAATAATGGTCCTGTATGAAACTCTTCAGATGTTTCTGGCCACAAAGCTTTCCCAACTTCTTGCTAAACTTGTGGAACATTTTTCCCAAATATATTATTATAAAGTCAGATTGTTGGAAGGCTGCAACCTAAGATTTTTTTAACCAGGGTAGAATCTCTGTCTGTCTGTCTGTCTGTCTGTTCCTCTGTGATGAGATATTTGTAGTTTTTATATGCAGACCAGTTCTAGCGCACTGACATATTTTCCTAAATCAAGGATTCCAAGACCGCCTTTTTTTGTATAGCTGATGCTTGTATTTTTTAGATATTTTGCCTTTACCCCCTATTCCAGACAATGCAGGCAGATCGGGAGGCGAGCAGTGTACCTCTGCGCCAATCAGGTCTGCAAATAAAGTAAATCTAATTCTGATTTGTGCCTGCGTTCATCACAGAAATTATGCAAATGACCCAAGTGCCTGCCCATGTGGGCTGATGATTGATCAGTAATGCTGGCCAGGCATCTGGTTGCCATGAACTCTGTCTCACAAACTATGACCAGCACCACGGACGGCTGTGTTCTATGAATAGGCTATTGTGCAGGCGCGCTAATGTGATTGTCAGTCACAATTGCTGTCCGGCGAGGTGGCTGGGTTTTCGGTCAGCGCTGGGTTTAGCCGAGAGTCACAGAGAACACTGGACGCAATTTGGCAGCTTGGGAGGATTTAATACAGTCCAGCTACTCTTGTGGGACTGAGGAGCAGAAAGGAAAGGTGTAACAGTGCCACTCACTGCATTGGTTGACACGTTTGACACGTTATTTGAACGCTACACCTCCCCTCTCTTTTTGTAAATATTGGTATGTGTGAACAATTAACAAATGGCACGATGCTAATTTTTGCGGAAATGATTCATTTTGTAATTCTACTTGAGTTGTTCACAAGGATCTGTTATTCTCTGGCATTAAGAGAATGAACTGCACAAATAATAATAATAATTAATAATAATTACAATATTTATATAGCGCAAAATCTTGATAAAATCAAATCTAAGCGCTGAAACAGACACACACTCACGCACACACACACACACACACACACACACACACACACACACACATACACACACACACACACCACACACACACACACACACACACACGCACGCACGCACGCACGGCTATAAATGGGGAGAAAGAATAAAAGCAATGGAAAATTATAGAGAGCATATTACGTATATACAATTATATATTACATGTGATTCCCCTCCGAGTGGAGACAGGCTGCAGAGGGGGTTGAGTGAGGTCAGGATTTTATGCAGAGGACAAATGGCAACATCTGTTGTAATTCTGGTTGTTGGGTACACATCAGGTCATCTAAACAATTGCTAGTTTGCAGATATCTTTCGACACATTTCCCTCTGGTCTTGTCTATAGCCTTCACATCGGAGTAAGACATGGTGCTTTTTTTTTTTTTAATAAGGTCACAAAACAGATGCAAAGAGAGAAAGGCAATTATTTTAGGATACTGTTTGTAAACTTTCAGATCATTTATACCTAATCCGAATCTAACAAAGGTTGGCCTAATTTTGTTCTGTGTTTAAGTATTTTTCTGCCTAAGGCCATATATATAGCCTTGACTTAAACAAACCATAGAAGGAAAACTTTCACTAGTATGTAATCTTGATATCAATCTTTGTTGATAGCAATCAAGCAATGGCAGACTTGGAAAATGGACAAAACACTGCCATATTGTGTCATCGTCTTTTATTGTTAGAAAATAAAGACAAGCCTATCTTTGTCTCTCTATCTTCTATCTGTCTGTCTAGGTACGTATGTATCTGTCTATTTCTGTCTGTTGTCTGTCAGTGTATGTATGTATGTATGTATGTATGTATGTATGTATGTATGTATGTATGTATGTATGTATGTATGTATGTATGTATGTGTGTATGTACCTGTCTATCTGTCTGTGTCTGTTTTTCTGTCTGTCTATCTATCTGTCTATCTATCTTTCAATCAGTCTATCTATCTATCTATCTATCTATCTATCTATCTATCTATCAATCAGTCTGTGTGTCTGTCTATCTATCTATCTATCTATCTATCTATCTATCTATCTATCTATCTATCAATCAGTCTGTGTGTCTGTCTATCTATCTATCTATCTATCTATCTATCAATCTACCTACTTACCTACCTACCTACCTATCTATCTATCTATCTATCTATCTATATCTATCAATTTATCTATCTATCTATATCTATCAATCAATCTATCAATCAATCAATCTCTCTATCTATCTATCTATCTATCTATCTATCTATCTATCTATCAATCAGTCTATCTATCTATCAGTCTATCTATCTATCTATATGTCTATCTATCTATCTATCTATCAATCAGTCTGTCTGTCTGTCTGTCTGTCTATCTATCTATCTATCTATCTATCTATCAATCTACCTCTTACCTACCTACCTATCTATCTATCTATCTATCTATATCTATCAATTTATCTATATCTATATCTATCAATCAATCTATCTATCTATCTATCTATCTATCTATCTATCTATCTGTCTGTCTGTTTGTCTGTCTGTCTGTCTGTCAGTCTGTTTGTCTGTGTAATCTGTCTAATCTCCCCCAACCTGAAAGGACTTCTCCCATCTGCTTCAGGGAACCGTAAGAAAGAGACAGTGTTATGTAGATTACACACGGGTCATACATCCTACACTCATTCAAACCTCTTATAAAATGAAGCATCATTGTGTATACCGTGTGTCGAGCCGTTGAGCATCAGACATCTTCTTCTTGAATGTTGGGACTTGTACGATGTGAGACATAAGCGCTACATGGCGGACTTCTTAAAGAACCTCTTCAGAGATGTCCCTCTGGATGCAATTTTCCAGTTTTTTTTACAAAAGATCAACAGATTTCACCAGATATGATTTTACATATGAGCATGTTATTCTTTAAACATAATTATTCTAGACTTGCAAGGTTACCAGTAAGCATGGTTTTTAACTGTTGTCTTTTTATTTTATCTTAACCTGGTTGCTGTTTCGGACGTAGTGTTAGCCCTGATATGGCTGTAGTAGTTGGCTTGGCTATAAGCAATAGGAACCTGAACCTGAATCTGTCTAATGTGTCTAATCTTTCTAATCTGTCTTATCCATCTTTTTATTTCTAATCTGTCTTATCTTTTTTTTTTTTGCGTAAATATTTTTCAGGAACACCTTATTTTAACACCTCTATTCATCCACACTTCTGAAAACCTGTATCTATCTTACAGTCTTGGACCAACATTGCTCAGTTTTGGGACGTTTCTTTCTACACCACTATCATCATAAAAACTGGACCACACTGCAAAATGCTTTGTGTGGTTTATATCATATCTCCATATTTTGTGGTGGGTGAATCAGTCATGTAAAATACAAATGAAGCTGCCTACGGACAGTAGATATCTGCCTTTCTCTCCTTAATTCATTACATTCAGGGCTCTGAGATTTATACTCAACCGTTTCTTGTAGGAAAATGAATAGGAACCAGAAAAAACATTATAGAATCAGAATGGGTGTTTAATATAAAAAAACAGGACAGACCCAAATTTTTGGGCAATAGGCTTTTGTCAAGCGTATACAAAAGACAACAAAGACCAAAAGCACAACACTTAGCAGTAAAAACAGCAGACAACAAAGACCAAAGCACAACACTTAGCAATAAAAACAGTAGACAACAAAGACCAAAAGCACAACACTTAGCAGCAAAAACAGTAGACAACAAAGACCAAAAGCACAACACTTAACTGTAAAAACAGTAGACAACAAAGACCAAAAGCACAACACTTAGCAACAAAAACAGTAGACAACAAAGACCAAAAGCACAACACTTAACTGTAAAAACAGTAGACAACAAGGACCAAAAGCACAACACTTAGCAGTAAAAAACAGTAGACAAAAAGACCAAAAGCACAACACTTAGCAACAAAAAACAGTAGACAACAAAGACCTAAAGTACAACACTTAGCAACAAAAACAGTAGACAACAAAGACCAAAAGCACAACACTTAGCAGTAAAAACAGTAGACAACAAAGACCAAAAGCACAACACTTAGCAGTAAAAACAGCAGACAACAAAGACCAAAAGCACAACACTTAACAGTAAAAACAGCAGACAACAAGGACCAAAAGCACAACACTTAGCAGTAAAAACAGTACACAACAAAGACCAAAAGCACAACACATAGCAGCAACAGTAGACAACAAAGACCAAAAGCACAACACTTAGCAGCAAAAACAGTAGACAACAAAGACTAAAAGCACAACACTTAGCAGTAAAAACAGTAGACAACAAAGACCAAAAGCACAACACATAGCAGTAAAACAGCAGACAACAAAGACCAAAAGCACAACACTTAGCAGCAAAAACAGCAGACAACAAAGACCAAAAGCACAACACTTAGCAGCAACAGCAGACAACAAAGACCAAAAGCACAACACTTAGCAGCAAAAACAGCAGACAACAAAGACCAAAAGCACAACACTTAGCAGCAACAGCAGACAACAAAGACCAAAAGCACAACACTTAGCAGCAAAAACAGCAGACAACAAAGACCAAAAGCACAAACATAGCAACAAAAACAGTAGACAACAAAGACCAAAAGCACAACACTTAGCAACAAAAACAGCAGACAACAAAGATCAAAAGCACAACACTTAGCAGCAAAAAAAGTAGACAACAAAGACCAAAAGCACAACACTTAGCAACAAAAACAGCAGACAACAAAGACTAAAAGCACAACACATAGCAACAAAAACAGTAGACAACAAAGACCAAAAGCACAACACATAGCAGCAAAAACAGTAGACAACAAAGACCAAAAGCACAACACTTAGCAGCAAAAAAAGTAGACAACAAAGACCAAAAGCACAACACATAGCAGCAACAGCAGACAACAAAGACCAAAAGCACAACACATAGCAACACAAAACAGTAGACAACAAAGACCAAAAGCACAACACTTAGCAGCAAAAACAGTAGACAACAAAGACCAAAAGCACAACACTTAGCAGCAAAAACAGCAGACAACAAAGACCAAAAGCACAACACTTAACAGTAAAAACAGTAGACAACAAAGACCAAAAGCACAACACTTAACAGCAAAAACAGTAGACAACAAAGACTAAAAGCACAACACTTAACAGCAAAAACAGTAGACAACAAAGACCAAAAGCACAACACTTAGCAGCAAAAACAGCAGACAACAAAGACCAAAAGCACAACACTTAGCATCAAAAACAGCAGACAACAAAGACCAAAAGCACAACACTTAGCAGAAAAACAGCAGACAACAAAGACCAAAAGCACAACACTAGCAGCAAAAACAGTAGACAACAAAGACCAAAAGCACAACACTTAGCAGCAAAAACAGTAGACAACAAAGACCAAAAGCACAACACTTAGCAGCAAAAACAGTAGACAACAAAGACCAAAAGCACAACACTTAACAGCAAAAACAGTAGACAACAAAGACCAAAAGCACAAGACATAACAGCAAAAACAGCAGACAACAAAGACCAAAGCACAACACATAGCAACAAAAACAATAGACAACAAAGACCAAAAGCACAACACTAACAGCAAAAACAGTAGACAACAAAGACCAAAAGCACAACACTTAGCAACAAAAACAGCAGACAACAAAGACCAAAAGCACAACACTTAGCAGCGAAAACAGTAGACAACAAAGACCAAAAGCACAACACTTAGCAGCAAAAACAGTAGACAACAAAGACCAAAAGCACAACACATAGCAGCAACAGTAGAAAACAAAGACTAAAAGCACAACACTGAGCAGTAAAAACAATAGACAACAAAGATCAAAAGCACAACACTTAACAGTAAAAACAGTAGACAACAAAGACCAAAAGCACAACACATAGCAGCAACAGTAGAAAACAAAGACTAAAAGCACAACACAGAGCAGTAAAAACAATAGACAACAAAAATCAAAAGCAAACACTTAGCATCAAAAACAGTAGACAACAAAGACCAAAAGCACAACACTTAGCAGCAAAAACAGTAGACAACAAAACCAAAAGCACAACACTTAGCAGCAAAAACAGTAGACAACAAGACCAAAAGCACAACACTTAGCAGAAAAACCAGTAGACAACAAAGACCAAAAGCACAACACTTAGCAGGAAAAACAGTAGACAACAAAGACCAAAAGCACAACACTTAGCAGCAACAGCAGACAACAAAGACCAAAAGCACAACACATAGCAGCAAAAACAGTAGACAACAAAGACCAAAAGCAGAACACTTAGTAGCAAAAACAGAAGACAACAAGGACCAAAAGCACAACACTTAGCAGCAAAAACAGCAGACAAAAAAGACCAAAAGCACAACACTTAGCAGCAAAAACAGTAGACAACAAATACCAAAAGCACAACACTTAGCAGCAAAAACAGCAGACAACAAAGACCAAAAGCACAACACTTAGCAGCAAAAACAATAGACAACAAAGACCAAAGCACAACACTTAGCAGCAAAAACAGTAGACAACAAATACCAAAAGCACAACACATAGCAGCAAAAACAGCAGACAACAAAGACCAAAAGCACAACACTTAGTAGCAACAGTAGACAACAAAGACCAAAAGCACAACACATAGCAACAAAAACAGTAGACAACAAAGACTAAAAGCACAACACATAGCAACAAAAACAGTAGACAACCAAGACCAAAAGCACAACACATAGCAACAAAAACAGCAGACAACAAAGACCAAAAGCACAACACTTAGCAACAAAAACAGTAGACAACAAAGACGAAAGCACAACACCTAGCAACAAAAACAGTAGACAACAAAGACCAAAAGCACAACACATAGCAGCAAAAACAGCAGACAACAAAGACGAAAAGCACAACACTTTGCAGGAAAAACAGCAGACAACAAAGACCAAAAGCACAACACTTAGCAGTAAAAACAGTAGACAACAAAGACCAAAAGCACAACACTTAGCAGTAAAAACAGCAGACAACAAAGACCAAAAGCACAACACTTAGCAGCAACAGTAGACAACAAAGACCAAAGCACAACACTTAGCAGTAAAAACAGCAGACAACAAAGACCAAAAGCACAAAACTTAGCAGCAAAAACAGCAGACAACAAAGACCAAAAGCACAACACTTAGCAACAAAAACAGCAGACAACAGAGACCAAAAGCACAACACTTAGCAGTAAAAACAGCAGACAACAAAGACCAAAAGCACAACACTTAACAGTAAAAACAGCAGACAACAAAGACCAAAAGCACAACACTTAGCAGTAAAAACAGCAGACAACAAAGACCAAAAGCACAACACTTAGCAGTAAAAACAGCAGACAACAAAGACTAAAAGCACAACACTTAGCAGTAAAAACAGCAGACAACAAAGACCAAAGCACAACACTTAGCAGTAAAAACAGCAGACAACAAAGACCAAAAGCACAACACATTAGCACAAAAACAGAGACAACAAAGACAAAAGCACAACACTTAACAGCAAAAAACAGTAGACAACAAAGACCAAAAGCACAACACATTAGCAAAAACAGCAGACAACAAAGACAAAAGCACAACACATAGCAACAAAAACATAGACAACAAAGACCAAAAGCACAACACTAACATCAAAAACAGTAGAAAACAAAGACCAAAAGCACAACACTTAACAGCAAAAACAGTAGACAACAAAGACCAAAAGCACAACACTTAGCAGCAAAAACAGAAGACAACAAAGACCAAAAGCACAACACTTAAGAGCAAAAACAGCAGACAACAAAGACCAAAAGCACAACACTTAGCAGCAAAAACAGCTAGACAACAAAGACAAAAGCACAACACTTACAGCAAAAACAGTAGACAACAAAGACCAAAAGCACAACACTACAGCAAAAACAGTAGACAACAAAGGACCAAAAGCACAACACTTAGCAAAACAGTAGACAACAAAGACCAAAAGCACAACACATTAGCAGCAAAAACACTAGACAAAAAAGAACCAAAAGCACAACACTTAGCAGCAAACAAAGACAACAAAGACCAAAAGCACAACACTTAGCAGCAAAACAGTAGACAACAAAGACCAAAAGCACAACACTTAGCAGCAAAAAACAGTAGACAACAAAGACCAAAAGCACAACACTTAGCAGCAAAAACAGTAGACAACAAAGACCAAAAGCACAACACTTAGCAGCAAAAACAGTAGACAACAAAGACCAAAAGCACAACACTTAGCAGCAAAACAGTAGACAACAAAGACCAAAAGCACAACACTTAGCAGCAAAACAGTAGACAACAAAGACCAAAAGCACAACACTTAGCAGCAAAACAGTAGACAACAAAGACCAAAAGCACAACACTTAGCAGCAAAACAGTAGACAACAAAGACCAAAAGCACAACAACACACATAGACAAGACCAAAAGCACAACATAGACAAACAAAAGACACAAAGACACAAAGCACAACATTAGCAGCAAAACAGTAGACAACAAAGACCAAAAGCACAACACTTAGCAGCAAAAACAGTAGACAACAAAGACCAAAAGCACAAACACTTAGCAGCAAAACAGTAGACAACAAAGACCAAAAGCACAACACTTAGCAGCAAAACAGTAGACAACAAAGACCAAAAGCACAACACATTAGCAGCAAAACAGTAGACAACAAAGACCAAAAGCACAACACTTAGCAGCAAAACAGTAGACAACAAAGACCAAATAGCACAAACACTAGCACAAACACAGTAGACAACAAAGACACAAGACAAAGCACACTTAGCAGCAAGAAACAGCAAGACAAATCAAAGACCAAAAGCACAACACTTAGCAGCAAAACAGTAGACAACAAAGACCAAAAGCACAACACTTAGCAGCAAAACCAGTAGACAACAAAGACCAAAAGCACAACACTTAGCAGCAAAACAGTAGACAACAAAGACCAAAAGCACAACACTTAGCAGCAAAACAGTAGACAACAAAGACCAAAAGCACAACACTTAGCAGCAAAACAGTAGACAACAAAGACCAAAAGCACAACACTTAGCAGCAAAACAGTAGACAACAAAGACCAAAGACAACACTAGCAGCAAACAGTAGCAAAAAGACCAAAGCACAACACATTAGCAGCAAAACCAGTAGACAACAAAGACCAAAGCACAACACTGCAGCAACAGACACAAACAAAGCACAACATTAGCAGCAAAACCAGTAGAAACAAAGACCAAAAGCACAACACTTAGCAGCAAAACAGTAGACAACAAAGACCAAAAGCACAACACTTAGCAGCAAAACAGTAGACAACAAAGACCAAAAGCACAACACTAGCAGCAAAACCAGTAGACAACAAAGACCAAAAGCACAACACATAGCAGCAAAACAGTAGACAACAAAGACCAAAAGCACAACACTAGCAGCAAAACAGTAGACAACAAAGACCAAAAGCACAACACTTAGCAGCAAAACAGTAGACAACAAAGACCAAAAGCACAACACTTAGCAGCAACAGTAGACAACAAAGACCAAAAGCCAACAACACTTAGCAGCAAAACCAGTAGACAACAAAGACCAAAAGCACAACACTAGCAGCAAAACCAGTAGACAACAAAGACCAAAAGCACAACACTAGCAGCAAAACAGTAGACAACAAAGACCAAAAGCACAACACATAGCAGCAAAACAGTAGACAACAAAGACCAAAAGCACAACACATAGCAGCAAAAACCAGTAGACAACAAAGACCAAAAGCAACAACACATAGCAAAACCAGTAGACAACAAAGACCAAAAGCACAACACATAGCAGCAAAACCAGTAGACAACAAAGACCAAAAGCACAACACATAGCAGCAAAACCAGTAGACAACAAAGACCAAAAGCACAACACATAGCAGCAAAAACCAGTAGACAACAAAGACCAAAAGCACAACACATAGCAGCAAAACCAGTAGACAACTCCCCCAGTGTGGCACTGTACAGGAGAAAAAGGTAGATATCAGGCCAAAAAGGCCAGCTGGCTGAAAACGTGCTCCTGTCTTGTTTTGTTATATCAAATACGCATTCTGAATCTGTTTTTGTGTTTCTCCAGTCCCTGTTTGCTACAACACTGGCCGTCCTTTGATTTAGGCAAGTAAATGTACAAAATGTACAGATTCTGTCATAATTTAAGCTGTGTTCCCTCCTCCCTACCCCCTGATTTCAGAAGCATACAGTAACACTGGCTTCATCTATGTAACAAACAGTTTAAAAATACAGTTTGTATTCATAGCTCTTGTTTCCAAACCGTTTCAAAAGCTCAGTAATATTTCCTTTGGTTAGTCTGGCAACTTCTTCCAGGGCGAGATCAAATGACATTTTTATTGTTATTGTTAAACCCAAATATATCACTTTGTCACTTTGGTGTTAACAAATCTGACAGTCTGCCATTTTAAGGATAGAAATGATTTTTCAGGCTGAGCTGTTATGGCGTGCAGATAGATTATACTTATTCGAGTTCTTACAGTAGCAGCACCCTTCAAAACAGAATGAGTAACACGAAAAGGGAACATGGATGCTTCTTATTTTTAATGACTGAAAAAAAAATAGACGCAGTTTTTTCTACAAATTGGAATGGATTCATTTTTTTCTCACAGAAGAATTTTTCAACTCGAAATGTGGGTTGCATTTTGTGGGGAAAGATGTTATTACCATAGTATACTGCCTCCCCTTTTTGCCTTTTCCCGTATGTGTCTATAAGCGTGCATTTTTGTTTACGACAAAAGTGGATTTTTCTACAGAATTTTGTCTGTGACAACTCTTTGTTGCTGTGTGATATTTCACGTGCGCTAAGTGCATTGTATATATGGGACCCTTGTTTATGCTCTCATCCAAAAGACTGGCACCTAAAATATCACTGAAGGTTCTGATGTGGAAATATATTTCTGTCTTACTGAAAATCAAACGTGGGAACACCCTCTTTCCAGGTAGGTGCTTAAACGAACTTGGCCACACATTTAAGCGGACAGAGAAAGAGAGAGAGAAGACAGTGGAGCTGAAATGTAAATATTCACGATAATCATTACACATTTCGAAATCTGTCGAAGTGACTGAGTTAAAACGGCGAAAAATAAACATGCACATTTCCATTCCTGCAATAATTCTTCCTTCATCAGTCCATAGGGGTCATTACGGAAAGCTACTGTACTACTCGCCTGCACAATTTTAGTTTTATGTTATTGTGACCCCATTATTAGTCAGACCAATATCCATTCGAGATTCGGAGTATTGTCGACTTTTACACTGGGCGGGTTCATAAACCAGTGTGGAAGAGATTTAATGATAAACAGCCAGAAAATCATTACTGACACAAATAGACATAGACACGTTGACTGACACACACATCAATTATGAACTAGCTTCCTATCGATTCCAATCTCCCTTCCTCTCTTTTTTCTCTCTGATATTAAAAATAGGAGTTGGCAGAGACATGAGAGGGACAGGTGTAGGGGAGGAAATGGGATGGGGTAGGAGAATATGACGTATGGTTAATATGTCTGTATTTTTGTCCGTGTCATAGTCAGTCTGGTGCCTTGTCACTGTCTGACTGCCTGTGTTTGTCTTGTCTGACTGCCTGTGTTGTCACTGTCTGACTGCCTGTGTTTGTCACTGTCTGACTTGCCTGTTGTTTGTCATGTCTGACTGCCGCTTGTGTTTGTCATTGTCTGACTGCCTGTGTTGTCACTGTCTGACTGCCTGTGTTGTCACTGTCTGACTGCCTGTGTTTGTCACTGTCTGATTGCCTGTGTCACTGTCTGACTGTGTGTCACTGTCTGATTGCCTGTGTCACTGTCTGACTGCCTGTGTCACTGTCTGACTGCCTGGTGTCACTGTCTGACTGCCTGTGTCACTGTCTGACTGCCTGTGTTTGTCACTGTCTGATTGCCTGTGTTTGTCACTGTCTGACTGCCTGTGTATTGTCACTGTCTGATTGCCTTTTTGTCACTGTCTGACTGCCTGTTGTCACTGTCTGACTGCCTTGTCACTGTCTGACTGCCTGTGTTTGTCACTGTCTGACTGCCTGTGTCACTGTCTGACTGCCTGTGTTGTCACTGTCTGACTGCCTGTGTCACTGTCTGACTGCCTGTGTTCACTGTCTGACTGCCTTTGTCACTGTCTGACTGCCTGTGTTGTCACTGTCTGACTGCCTTGTCACTGTCTGACTGCCTGTGTTTGTCACTGTCTGACTGCCTTGTGTCACTGTCTGACTGCCTGTGTTGTCACTGTCTGACTGCCTGTGTCACTGTCTGACTGCCTGTGTTGTCACTGTCTGACTGCCTGTGTCACTGTCTGACTGCCTGTGTTTGTCACTGTCTGACTGCCTGTGTCACTGTCTGACTGCCTGTGTCACTGTCTGACTGCCTGTGTGTCATGTCTGACTGCCTGTGTTTGTCACTGTCTGACTGCCTGTGTCACTGTCTGACTGCCTGTGTCACTGTCTGACTGCCTGTGTCACTGTCTGACTGCCTGTGTCACTGTCTGACTGCCTGTGTCACTGTCTGACTGCCTGTGTCACTGTCTGACTGCCTGTGTTTGTCACTGTCTGACTGCCTGTGTCACTGTCTGACTGCCTGTGTGTCACTGTCTGACTGCCTGTGTTTGTCACTGTCTGACTGCCTGTGTCACTGTTCTGTCACTGCTGTGCCTGTTGTCACTGTCTGACTGCCTGTGTTTGTCACTGTCTGACTGCCTGTTGTCACTGTCTGACTGCCTGTGTCACTTGTCTGACTGTCTGTGCTTGTCACTGTCTGACTGCCTGTGTTTGTCACTGTCTGATTGCCTGGTGTCACTGTCTGACTGCCTGTGTTTGTCACTGTCTGACTGCCTGCTGTTTGTCACTGTCTGACTGCCTGTGTCACTGTCTGACTGCTGTGTTTGTGACTGTCTGACTGCCTGTGTCACTGTCTGACTGCTGTGTATGTCCTGCTGCTGTGTGTCATGTCATGTTGACTGCCTGTGTTTGTCACTGTCTGACTGCGTGTTTGTCACTGTCTGACTGCCTGTGTCACTGTCTGACTGCCTGTGTTTGTCACTGTCTGATGCCTGTGTCACTGTCTGACTGCCTGTGTTTGTCACTGTCTGACTGCCTGTGTTTGTCACTGTTGAGCCTGTGCTTGTCATGTGATGCCTGTGTTTGTCACTGTCTGACTTGCCTGTGTCATGTCTGACTGCCTGTTTGTCACTGTCTGACTGCCTGTGTTGACTGTCTGACTGCCTGTGTTTGTCACTGTGTTTGTCACTGTCTGACTGCCTGTGTTTGTCACTGTGTTTGTCACTGTCTGACTAGCCTGTGTTTGTCTGACTGCCTGTGTTTGTCACTGTTGTTTGTCATGTCTGACTGCCTGTGTTTGTCACTGTCTGACTGCCTGTGTTGTATGTCGATGCGTGTTTGTCACTGTCTGATGCCTGTGTTGTCACTGTCTGACTGCTGTTTGTCACTGTCTGACTGCTGTGTTTGTCACTGTCTGACTGCCTGTGTTATGTCACTGTCTGTCATGTCTGATGCCTGTGTTTGTCACTGTCTGACTGCCTGTGTTTGTCAGCTGTCTGACTGCCTGTGTTGTCACTTGTCTGACTGCCTGTGTTTGTCACGTCTGTTCATGACTGCCTGTTTGTCACTGTTCTGACTGCTCTGTGCTTGTCACTGTCTGACTGCCTGTGTTTGTCACTGTCTGACTCTGTGCCTCTGTGTACTGCTGAGCTGTCACTGTCTGATGCCTGTGTCATGTCACTGTTGACGTGCCTGTGTCACTGTCTGATGCCTGTGTCACTGTCTGACTGCCTGTGTTTGTCACTGTCTGAGCCTGTGTTGTCACTGTTGATTGCTTGTCACTGTCTGACTGCCTGTGTTTTGTCGATCTTTTTACTGTCATCTGTGTCATGTCTGATGCCTGTGTCACTGTCTGATGCCTTGTCATTGTCTGATGCCTGTGTTTTCATGTCTGATGCCTGTGTCACTGCTGATGCCTGTGTCACTGTACTGATTGCCTGTGTTTGTCAGTGATGCTTTGTACTCTGATCTGTGCACTTACTACTGCCTCAGTATCTTGTCACACAGCCTGTCATGCTGACTCACTGACCGTCACTGCTGACGCTGGGCATGATATCCTGTCACACGACACGTCGACACATACATCACACTACACAACACACACACACACACACACACACAACACACACACACACACACACACTAATGTACCACACACACACGCGCACACACACACACACACATAATCATACCCACACACACACTACACACACACACACACACACACACACTACACACACACATAATGATACACACACACACACACCACACACACACACACACACACACCAAACACACACACACACTAGTCACACACCAGACACAACACACACCACGAGCACACACACAGAGACTTTGGCGTATGTATTTACACACACACTCACAGGTATATACACCTTTCATCGTTTTTCTCACGAGTGAAATGATTACAAAAGATTTCTCTCTAGTGAAAAAGAAACATTCTGAGAATATATTAACCAGTTTCATTTTGCTCTCGCTGTTGTTTTCGTGCCATGGATAAAAAGCTTAACAAGATTTTGTCTCATGATTTTCTGAAAGAGAAGGGATCAAGGGGAATGGGAATGGGAATGGGAATTGTTCGTGCCTTCAGTTTACTGCTGATTTCTTTTTTATGTTAGGTTGAGGATGACTTTTGTTGCTGGGTTGCTTGCTGGCGATGTACCAGTTTTTCTGTTTCCTTTATTTTCTCTGTTTCTTTTTGGCACTCGGTAGGCTGGGCATCCACTCACTTATACGTTGTTGTACATACATGAATGCATGTGCGTGAACACGTACGTAAAAGCACACACACACGCATACATGTACACACACATTCACACACAAACACACACACGCACACACATACACACACACACACACACACACACACACACACACACACACACACACACACACACACACACACGTATGAACACGCAACGTATAAAGCCATGCACACATATGCACGTTTGTATTATTTTTTTCATGTTTTTCTTTCTAAGGGGAATAAAAACAAAACAAACAAAAAAACAAACAAAAAATATGAAAACAAAAACAACAACAACAGCAACAACAATAAAGGAGAACTAGTGAAAGAATAACAGGTTGACGATATGAGTAGAATGTTACACATTTTTATAGAAAAAAATGACTTACACAGAAAGAAATGTTTCTCTGTCTGTCTGTCTGTCTGTCTCTTTGATCCATTTCCTCCAAACTGTATCAAACAGACGTAATAGTACAGTTAGTGTAACAATCAGCGACGTGCAAGAACTGACAAAATGTCAAACCAACCTCTGCCTCTCTACAAGTCTGCCAGTTTTCTATATTCATACACACACACGCTCGTGCGGGCGCACACTCGCGCTCACGCATACACACACGCACACACATACACACAAACACGCAGGCACGTACGCACACACACACACACACTGCATGATAACACT
>JAPXFY010000018.1:70310328-70335328 GCA_030674185.1 Monoplex corrugatus
GTTGTTCAGGCAGTGCTGAGGTTGGCGGGCAGTCACAGAGAAAACTGGACATAATTCGGTAACTTGTGACCACGGAGGATTTTATGTAACACAGCTGCTGTCTGGCTCTGAGAGGAGGAAAGAGAACAAAGAGAATGCATAGCATGGCATCACTTACTTTATAACTTTTCATATGTGACCCGTTCTGACAAAGGGTACAATAAGTCGGGCGAGGCCTTTTGCTGCTGTGGGCTGAAAACTCTAAACAGGGACACATTTGTCAATTTTGAGTTTTCGGCATTTTCATGCCCTTTAACCACTTTTACACCATGTCCTAACACAATAAAGTCAAATTCAATCGATGAGTATAATTTTTTTGTTTTAATGTGTGGTAAGAGCTACTATCTCCTTTCAAAATATTCACAAGTTCCGTAACATTTTGGTGATTAAAGTACGCTTTTCTTAAATTTCTTTTTCTTTTTGTTGTTTTGGATGGATGGACAATTAAGTAAACAAAGGAAGTATGGAATTTCAGCTGATTTGGTTGATATTTAATGCTTGTTGCTAAGGAGTTTCTGACCACACCCTTTCAATTCAGACCTATTCTCTTCAACACTGTTTTTCTCAAAATGGATGACTTGACCCCTCTCATCTTTGAAAGCCCATACCTTTTTTTGTTTTTGTAGCCTGAAACTCAACTTTAGTACCATTTGAAAGCTGAGATTCTAAACTTTATAATGATACCAAAACCTAAAAATGATTAAACTGAGACTTATTGTGCCTTTTGTGAGAATGGGTCACATATGTAATATATATGTATGTGTGTATTTTTTTAGAACACCATGCTCATAAGGGTGGAATTGTGGGTTTAATCCTATGGTGGGCCACTTTGTACGTGCCCACTTGCTCATTTGTATGAGTGCCTTGCTCATGATGCAGGGGCTGTGTTTAATCCTCAGTTAGGCCATGGTTTTTTCGCATGGTCTGGTTGGTTCTTTTGACAGAGTTGTAGAATCAGAATTGATATCTTGAGTTTAATCCCTGCCTACAACATTAAAAACTGAGCTGTACGCTTTCTGTGTTGATGTTTCTATCATTCTGGTAGTATCAGCTTATTGTTTGTTAAGTCTCTATTCTCCCTTCCACTTATTAGTTTCAAGATCTTGCCAGCATATAGGCCTAGACTTTATGCGGTTAGGGAAATGTGCCATGTAATTTGCCGGCTTATTTTGATGGAACTGGCCGAGTGTGATGAATTCTTATTGAACAAACAAACATGGAAAGAAGCTGACATGTCGAATTTTTGTGACTAATGATGTCCTTTTTGAATTATACAGGTGGTGATCTTTATATAGATAATTTGTATTTTATTTATGTTCATGTCGTCTCAACGACCATCTAAACAGAACCAGAAAGACATGAAAATGGACTTTAAACACATTTTTGATGAATGAAACGTCGCAGTTGAAAATATTTAATAGATTAGAACGCATGCACTGTTTGCAAAAAGGCCTTTGTTCAGTGTAGATTACAATGGATTCACTGTTCATCAGAACATGATTTTTCCGCGTAAAATGTCGGTTGCTATTCCTTGAGAGAGCACATAACTATTATACAGCGCCATCCGTTTTTTCAGTATTTTTTCCCGATCGCATATCTTCCTGTTATCTTACGGATTTTTTTTTTTATATCAGAGACAATTGTTTCCTTGTTATAGGATTTTAATGTGCACAGAGTGTAGATTTTAAATCATCGCTGTTTTGCAGCCATACTCATTCATGAGAAAGGCTTCGGGAGTCAACCCTGAGGACAAATCTGGAGTCAGAGTCCTAAAGATAGACTGACGCTGATTTTGGCGCCCTTCTGGCAACTCCTGCGAAGCTGCTAGTGCCAAACTGCATTGATTGCACTGGAGAGAGGGGACCTGCCACATGGGCAACAGCTGATTCTCCACACACTCTATCCAGCACTGCACTTTGGAGATGATGCTTGATGCTGTCAGAGAAGTAGCAAAACCGACAGCTAGGGTTTGTCTTCCATAATCGACCGTGACCGAAGGAGGCTCCTCCTACTACTGGCACTACTAAGCGCAGATTAAACTCAGCAATAGTTTTATTGTCTTATCTAAAAAATATCAGATATTCATTTATGGTCTAGCGAAAGGGGAAGAAAAATCAGACCTGTTGGGTATCAACCCACGCACTCTGAGACCTCTCACTTCCTAAAGCATATATGCGCTTTATCTGCTATAGCACATTTTTCTCACCCCAGCTTTACTTTACTTTTACTTTTTCCTTCCGCTTGTACCGGTGGGCGTCGCGGGGAGATACAGTCGTCTGTCAGCAGCAAGGCGGGTAGCCTGGAGAAGGGACATCTCGTGAGCTCTGAGGGTGTCTGCCACGGGTCGCTCCATCGTCGTCTTGGTCTTCCTCTGGCTCTCCAGCCAGAGTATCTGGTGTTGTATGCCCGAAGAGCTGGATGGTTTAGGGGCATACGTGTGAGGTGTCCGAACCACTTGATCCTCATATGTTCGATGTGTTGTAGGATTGGTGTTGTTCCTACCATGTCTCGTATCACCTCATTTCTGATCTTGTCCCGCCTTGTCTTGTTTACTGCTTTCCTCAGGCATTTCATTTCACAGGTGACCAGTTTTCTCTCGAGGACTTTAGTTAGGGACCATGTCTGGCACTGGTATGTCAGCGTTGGTAGAAAAATGGCGTTGATGAGTTTCGCCTTAGTGCTGGTGGGAATGCTGGGGTGTTTCAGGAGAGGGACGAGTTGTTAGCTGACTGCGTTGGCTTTCTGGCATATGGTCTCGATTTCTCTGTCTAGTTTGCCATTTTCAGTGAAGATGCTGCCCAGGTATTTAAATTCACTGGCTTGCTTCAACTGGGTTCCGTTGATGTTGATATCCAGTTTGTTTGGTCTCTTACTGACAGTCATGACCTAGGTCTTGCTGACGCTGATCTTCATGCCGTATGTCTCGCAGTTTTCATTGAGCTGGTCTCACCCCAGCAAAAACCAAAAGAAACAGGATCCCCAGTTTCAAGATAAAAAATTGAAACACGCTCACACACACACCACACACACACACACACACACACACACACACACACACACACACACACACACACACACACACACACACACCGCATGCATGCATGCATACATGCATAATGCGTGCACACACACACACATCTCGACAATGACTATTTTAAAATCAGTTGAGCTGAGCGAAATCAAAACCGAAACAATAACATTTACAACTGTCTGCCAGCGTTCCCTCTGTTTCTGCATCGGTTCTCCTTTCTTAAGGTTATTCAGGCAATGTATTGTGCCACATTTTAGTTTTAAGTCATCGTCTCTCAATCATGGTCTCTCAATACCTATGGTCCACGAGCCTTCTCTGTTTCTGGTCCGCTCTCCTGGAACAAACTTCCTCTCTCAGTCCGTCAGCAACCTACTTTTGTCTCCTTCAAGTCCGCTCTCAAAACTCACCTTTTCTCCTCTGCATAAAATCCTGACCTCGCTCAATCCCCTCTGCAGCCTTTCTCCACTCGGAGGGGAATCACATTGTAATATATAATTGTATATAATATGCTCTCTATAATTTTCCATTGCTTTTATTCTTTCTCCCCATTTATAGCCGTGTGCGTGTGTGTGTGTGTGTGTGTGCGTGCGTGTGTGTGCGTGCGTGCGTGCGTGTGTGTGTGTGTGCGTGCGTGCGTGCGTGCGTGTGTGTCTGTTTCAGCGCTTAGATTTGATTTTATCAAGATTTTGCGCTATATAAATATAGTAATTATTATTATTATTATTATGGCTCGTGTCCATGCAGGCTTTTTTGGACGGACCCATAATCTGAAGTTGGGTACAGATACAGTGATATACAGCTAGGAAATCATTGCCAACACAGATGGAAACACTGACTGACGCACACATCAATTACAACTAGCTTGCTATTGATCCCAGTCTCTGTCAGTCTGTCTGTCTTTCTCAGGGTATCAAAATAGGAGTTCAGTTCCATTCAGTTTAGTCCAATTCAGTTCAGCAGTCCTTTATTAATCCACATTTGGAAATTAAAATGTCTGGCAGGTCCAACCAAAGGAGTGGGTCGTAGGGAAGAGCTGTGATGAGGATTGAGTGGGGAAAATACGAGTGAATAAGGTATGAATCTCTGTCTCATTTTAAAGAAGTTTTTTTTCTTTATTTCTGTTTTATTTATTTCATGAAGAGAATGAGGAAGACCTCTGACAACCATCTCAGAAGCTCACTACGAACCCGTGCTTGAAACAGATTAAAGTGAAAATGCCATTGCACTGAGACAAAATCACTCTCTTACTTTACTTACTTTACTTTTTCCTTCCGCTTGTACCGTTGGGCGTCGCGGGAGATACAGTCGTCTGTCATCAGCAAGGCGGGTGGTTTGGAGAAGGGACATCTCGTGAGCTCTGACAAAATCACTCTCTCGGTCTTGAAACCTGGACTTTCACTAGTTTCAGTAGTATGGAAATCTGTTACAGACTGTACACTACCAAGACTGCAATCATCGGTAGAGTGGGAATCTGACCTGCCGGACCGTGCCCTTGAATCAGTAGGTAGCAACGGATGGTTATCAGTTGACAGCAACAATAGTTGTTAACAAGATAGGAACGATTCTGGAATCAAACCCCTGTCCATGGCGGGGGAAAATCTTGGAAATCTGGGAAGTGCCCCGGAGCCACACGACAGCGCTTCCACCAACATGAACGATGAACGATAAAAGTAAAGATATCTAATACATTTACCAAACTCTAGAGAAGTTAATACATTTAGCCCAAACCTCTAGAGAAGTGTAAAAACTAACGTGGTGCAAACCAAACTGTCTCTTGTCAGTGCCTGCCTGTGACTTCCTTTTCACGAGGGAAATTTGCCCCCACTGACCTAAGAACTGACAGGAGTGTTGCGGTTGTCATGTCTTCATTCAGTTCCCTTTCCACGTCAGTCTTTTATCCCCTCTGGGTTTGGACAAAGCCTGTAACGAAAATGGAAAGAGAAGAAACTTTATTCTGTGCTCACATTTGCAGGCTAGCACGTGCACGCAATCCTACGTGTTCTCTCTCTCACTCTAACACTCACATACACACGCACACAAATGCACACATACAGAGACGGATGCTACACATACAGCAACATACCAGACCATAGATAGACAGAGAACAAAACTACACAGAGACACACACATAGATAGACAGAGAGATACATAGACACAACACAGAGACACACAGACGTACAGACCTCCCTCTCTCATACGCACACACATACGCACGCATAGTAAAAATACTCTTAATTCCTCCGCCTCTCGTATGTATCAGTTTTGTCTGTAGTTCCATCAGACACATCATTCAATGACGATGATAGACCGTCCCATCGCATGGCATCTGATAAATAGATTATACTTGACAAGCCACACACCTTGAGAACGTGAGGTTGGACACTCGATTTTGTGAGTGATGTTGCAGTTCTTGCGCAGACGTCTTTGATAGAACTGTTCCAGGTGTTGAATATGTCGTCAGTAGGTAGTTCAAGTTTTGCGTCAGTATAGCAGGGCGCTTAAGACTACTGCTCTGTATATAGCAGTCTTTGTGACGAGCTTGATTCCACACACTTGCCACAATCTGGTCAGCCTTTCAAACGGAGCTTTCCTTGAAGATATGTAAGTGTACCTCTGCATCAAGAGATCTGATTGCAGCTTGATGTGCTGCCCAAGTAGCAGAATTTATCCTTGGCCTTGAGCTCCTGGTTTGGTTGTTGATGGCGATCATAGGTGACGAAGCTCTTAAAGCCAGAGAGGTATTGGCTGAAACACAGCCTCTGTCTTGTTGAGGCTAATCGTAAGGCTGCAGTGCTTGCAAGCCACAAGATGTTGATCAGTATTGTCCTAGATGTCTTCCTGCGATAGTGCAACCAGTTTGCAGTCATCAGCAAAGAGAAAGTCCGGCAAGGGCAAGACGGTATTGAGAACTATGGTCTTAGCTTGGCGTTTTCGATCTGAACGAAATATGTATACGTCCTGTCAAAGCCCCTGAATGCATCAATCAGCACTGCCTTAAGGAGGATGGATTAGAATGTGGGAGCTAGAAGGCGTCGTTCCTTTTTCACTCTCTTCTGCACTGGGAAGGGTTCAGATGCCTCGCCATTATCTTGTGCTCTAGCGAACATGCCATTATAGAAGGAAGCAATCTACGAGACAAACTTCTGAGGGCAGCCAGATTTTTTAAAAATTATCTCTTTAAGGGCCCTTCAGGTCAATGGCGTCAAAAAATTTGATCAGATCTACAAACACCATGTGCATATCTTGGATGTGTTCACAACATTTCTTCTGGCGTATGGCACATACTGTGTCGTTCGTGCCCCTTCTACGACGAAAGCCACACTGAGAATCGGACTGATGGACGTGGACACATGGGTGATGACTGATAAGTTTGATTCGGGAAGGGTCCTTCTCTGCAGCACACGGGAGGATATCCCACGATGGTTCTTGCTTAAGTCTTAGCGTCTTTCAGTTTGTAAATGTAGATCATCATAATATTTTTGAAGTCTTGAGGAACGTTTTTCTTCTGCCATATAGACTGGTGCAAGGTTGCCAGCTTCTCAAGAAGCATCTCACCCCTTCTCCCGTACACATTTGCAGGGATGCCATCAGTTCCTGATGCCTTCCCAAACGTGGGTTGCTTCATTGATTCAGTAATCTCACCACTTGAAGGTCGGTCTGCCAGAAATTCCTTTAGTGGCAAGCTGGAGATGTGCTGCAATGACGTCGTCAGATTTTGTTAGCTCCTGTTTAACATTTTGCTGAAGTATTCGGCTCAGGCATGATAAGACGTCAGCTTTCTCTGTCAGCAGAACAGAGTGGTTGAAGGTATGGATGGAAGTGAGTCAGAAGCCTTTGGTCCGTACACTGTTTGGAGACCATCTTGAACGAATTCATCTCAGTGCAAGTCGTTTGCAGCCTGGAGTTCTGCAGCTTTCGCCACCCATCATTGGTTCCTCATCTGCTGCATTATTTTTTCCCAGGCAAGCTGCTTTGTTTTTGGCATTTTTGTTTCCTCTTCTCACAAGTTTTTGTCTCTAAAGTGTTCCGTGTGAGCAGTGTGTAGTTTGTCAATAAACTTGCTGATCTCTTCATCACATTCATCAAACCAGTCATTGTGTTGACGTTTTACAAAAGCCATGGTATCTGCTACAGTGCTCTGGATAGTTTTCTCTGATGGATTTCCATTCTGCCTGTACATTCTATCCATTCAAGTGTGTCAGAATTTTTTGCATGTCAGCATGTGCGTGTTACATTCCTCTGACCATCTTCACTTGTTCTGCACTTATCAAGAGTGAGAAGGGGAGACAAGAGAGAGGGGTGTGGGAGGGACAGGCCTATAATGGATACACAAATGGCCAAGGAGAAAGCACATTAAACTTTCAACATCAGGAAATAGAGACCGACTATCAGCATGTCTTTCACATCCGTGGACTTGATCTCTCGGCAGCGGAAATAGCAATGGAGGAGGAAAAGTCAAGGGTCAGGTGGATGTGACGTCAAGCTGATGGCTGAAAATTGCTTTTTGTGCTGACATCGACCCAGAGTTCTTTTTCTGCTGCACGTGATAGTAGTCTGCAGAGAGAGAGAGAGAGAGAGAGAGAGAGGAGAGAGAGAGAGAGAGAGAGAGAGAGAGAGAGAGAGAGAGAGAGAGAGAGAGAGAGAGAGAATTGTCTGTCTAAGCAAAAACGCAACAACCTGGGACTATTTTAGTCACTTTACATTTTGTGAATGTTTATAGATAATTATCAAAAGCAAATTACAGTAGTAAATAACGAATCATATAGACAAGGGCAATGGTTTAGTGGATAATGATTATAACAATTGCTCTGGAAAGTTGAGTGACAAGATTGATACTCTGACTTCAACACATCACCTCAGTCTAACGAGCTGTGTATTGGTACCTGTGACTGTATAGACACAAGGAAGGTGAAGCAGTGAGAGAGAGTCTAACAAGACGGTCTCCAACGACCATTCAGTTTATGGGAAAACCTTTCAACTTCTTCACGTAAAAACTACAGGAGAAAATCTAGGCTGGGTACTTTTCTTGCACAAACACAGAAAAATTTCAGCAGTAATTTCTCCTTGGATGTTTATAGATGGTTCGGACCAGATTTTGGTCATAGGCATTTTTTATTAACACAAATTGTCAGTGTAAACGGACATGGTTCACTTCATCTTCATAGTTGTGTATGAAAATTGGACAGAATAATTGGACAAAAAGCGGCTTGTTTGTTTCATTACACCCAGCCTTATCTTTAATATATAAAGTTATTATGGAAGAAGGACAGCGTTCTAGTATGGCAAAACCATCCATTGTCCCACTTAGACAATAGCTACTCTTTACAAACAATCCTCATACAGTAAATACTATTTCTTTGCGTTTTAGAACCCAACGTGTGCAAAGGAAATAAACCTAATTACTATTTGTGTCAGCATCCATCAAAGAAATGATGGAAGTAATCCTAGTGCCTGCCCATGTGGGCTGGTGATTGATCAGTTATGCTTACCGGGATCATGTTGCTGTGAATTCAGTCTCACAAACTGTGGCCCATACCAAGGACAGCTGTGTTCTATGAATATACCCGTAGATGTCTTGTGCAGGGGCGTTTATGTGATTGTCATTCACAATTGATGTAAGGTGAGTTGGCTGGATTGTCCAGGCAGAGCTGGGGTCAGCAGGGAGACATAATCTGGGAATTTGGGACCTGAGAGGATTTCATATGATCAATCCAGCTGGAGAGGGCAGAGAGAATTTGTTACTTATAGTTCTTTATGTTATGTTTTCTTTGAAAATACTACTGAAAAACTCTGTTTGTAAATCCAGAAATGATTTTTAAGTCAACAATCATTTTTATCTGAGTAAATGCAGTGTCAGTCCCATGTCAAACACAACTGGAAACATGTAGAAAGAAACATAATGCTTATTAAACCAAATGTTTAGTCAAATGGTTTTTGCCGAGCATACAGGAAACGTATCAAAGAACCAGTATCATCAAATTCGGGATGGCAAGTTTTGGAAATAATTGAAACTGATATAAAACGACAGTACGTAAAGCAAAATGGGTTGAAGTGGACGAGATCAAAACAGAAAATATGTATCAAGAATGACACAAAAACGTTTATGTTCGCGTGTCTTCAGTGCAACCAGATGTAGCCGGCACCTGACTCTGTTCGGGTTGGGGAAGATGGGCACCACCCTCTCAATACTGGCATTGCAACCATTTCACTACCCTTCAATGTCAAGGTTATGGAACAACATTTTATCTGTTCTGGCGTGTTTATGTGCTCTATCATTTTACTCCCCTTCAGTTTTAGGGTTATGAAACAAGCATTTATCTGGTTTAGTGTGTGCATGGATATCCCCAAAATTATTCACAGCAACAATTTAGGAAGTCTTTAAGGATGCCCAGCCAGAGGAGAAAGGAATAAACGTAGATGGAGAGAGACTGTCGGACCTAAGATTTGCGGACGATGTACCCCTGACAAGAGAAACCACTGAAGACATGGAACATCAGTCAAGCACTGTGTATGAAGAAAGTCTAAAGATCGGTCTCAGGATACATGGAGGAATAACACATCATGAAAAATATTGATGCAACAGATCAAATACAAACAGAAGGAACAGAAACGGGAAGATGACTAACTATAAATATCTGGCACAAACAACAGCAATAGAAAACAGAAAAGATACGAAGCTTTAATAACAATAAAAGCAGGAAGGAGCGTTGTCGGAAAATATATAGAAATCTTTCTAGAAGAGCACTTCCCCATCAGTCTAAAAACAAAAGTCTTCAGCCAGTGTGTGTCTCACCGAAATAACATACAAACGTGATCTCTGGCAAAAGCAGTAGTGCAGTAGCTTGAAACAAACCAACGAGCGATGGAAAGGAAAAATCCTAAGCATCCAGATTAAAGATGGAATCCAACACAGCACCATTAGACAAAGAGTCAAAGTAATAGACATAGCCAACATGTCATGAAACCAAATGGAAACAGGCTGGGCACATCGCCGGCATAAAAGACAATAGATAGCATCCAGATTAAAGATGGAATCCAACACGGCACCATTAGACAAAGAGTCAAAGTAACAGACATAGTTAACGTGTCATGAAACCAAATGGAAATAGGCTGGGCACATCGCTGGCATAAAAGACAATAGATGGACGATCAAAAGCACAGAACTGCAGATAACAGAGAGTGCAAGATCAATTGGAAGACCGAAAGCTCGTTGGAGAGATGGCATTAACTGGCAACAAAGAGCAACATGGTCAAGGATTGCAAAACATAGAAAAACTTGCAGGACTCTGTCGGAGGACTGCTTCCTGCAATGGAAGAACACAGCCTAGATAGAAAGAAAGTGTACATGGGTTTGAAAAGCTGCATTTCTCCCTTACCTTTTTTCCAATACTTACTTGATCTTTGGGAACATTCAAGCAACACCCTGACCGTACTTATAACGTACTAGCATATATTCAGTTACGAAATCAATGGTTTTGCTCTAATAGATAACTGAAATCAGACATTACTGTTTTACAGAACAGCTTCAGTCGAATTATAATTCCCTTTCGCGAGTTTGATATCACATATACACACACGCGAGCTCTCTCACACACATTGTGTTTGGTGTGTGTATGTGTGTGTGTGTGTGTGTGTTTGTGTATGTGTGTGTGTGTGTGTGTGTGTGTGTGTGTGTGTGTGTGTACGTGTGCGTGTGCGTGTGTGTACGTGTGCGTGTGCGTGTGTGTGTGTGTGTGTGTATGTGTGATAGAGAGAGAGACGTATTCTTTGGTTTGAACTATTAAAAAGCGTATGACTTCATATTACTTTTTTTTTCAATCGTTTACCATCGTCGTTGCAGCAGCGACTGACAGATGATGGCAGATGTTTGACCTCATTATAATCCATTATTGTTACTTCACTTACCATTGTGTTTTGTGGTGGCTCGTCCCATTCATCACAACAGTTGGGGTTGACATGTACCTTGCTGTACCTCTGTCATTCATACTTTAGTGAAGGGAGATGAGCTGCTGGGGTCATCATTATTAATTGCACATATTTCAGTGTGGTGTTTCTCGTCTGCACTGACGTCACAGGTACCACGTGATGGAGAAGATCCAGAATGATCACGGCACAAGCCTTAAGCCTGCACTATAAACCCACGAGCTGGCCAGGTCCTGAGGTCCTACCTAGATACCAGAAAAAACACGTAAGAAGAATACGAACGCGTATTTAATACAACGAGACAAGACAGGCACAAATTTTCGGCCAACTGGCCTTTGTCAAGCGTAAGATTACAAACAAACAAACACCAGATACAGAAATTGTGAGAAAAAGACTGAAACTTCCCTGCTGCTGTGTCCAATGTAAGAAAAGGAATAAACTGACTAAGATGACATCATAATGTGTTTATGAGTAAATATGATGTCAGAGCGGAAATGAGAACTATGACGCACGAGCGAAGAGTAGTGTTTGGAATGTAATGGATACCAGTATCAAATAATGCAGAAGAGAAAATATAGGCATAATTGTATTCGACAGAATGGGAAAATATTTAATCAAGAGTTATTAAATAATGCAGAAGAGAAAATATAGGCATATGTTCGACAGAATGGGAAAATATTTAATCAAGAGGTATGGCTGATGTCATTATGATGTCATCTTAATCAGTTTATTCCTTTTCTTACATTGGACACAGCAGCAGGGAATTTTCAGTCTTTTTCTCAAAATTTTTGTATCTGGTGTTTGTTTGTTTGTAATCTTACGCTTGACAAAGGTCAGTTGGCCGAAAATTTGCGCCTGTCTTGTCTTGTATTAAATACGCGTTCATATTCTTCTTTCGTGTTTTTTTCTGGTTCCTGTTTGCTTGAACGCGGGCAGTCACACTTGTTTTGGATTTCGTCCTACCTAGATCGTTCCACAACCCTGGGGTCGTAGAGTGGTGAGATGGCAGAGACCTCAACTTTCCCCGGGGCCAGCACCCTGAAGACGGCTCACATCCCCTCTCCCTCGCTTCAAATTCACATTCATATTCACATTCTTACCGAGACTTCAGAAAGGCAAGAAGGCTAATTGGTCTTCAAGGGGAGGGACCTGCGAATCAACCTATCTCTCCAATGTTTTATTCCAAGGCAGCCAGGCAATGCCCTGCTCTTCAAGATTTTCAACTGCCATGGGATCTTTAGCGTGCGCAGGCAAAAGGCATACGGGTCCGACTCATTTTTCGTCACCTTCCGAAGGACTAGACGTTCAGTTCGATTTTACGATCAAACTGAAGAATAAAGTCGAGGCCTCTACGGGGAGTGAACCCTGAACGTCGAGTTTAATTATTGGCAGGCGAATGTCTGAACCATTCTGCCACTCTTCCCCCTCTTCCCTGCACTAGCAAGGTCTTGAAATGGAGGGAGGGGTGAGGGTGAGCTGTTTGAACGGGGCCTGTGAAGGACGGACACCATCAGCAAGATTCGAGCATACGTACGCGCATTTGACAGGCCAGTTTTGTAGTGCCAGATGGGATTGAACTCGAGACATTTTTTTTATTTTGAGTCCATGGCTCTGTCAGAGGAACCAAGTACTCGTAGCTTTAACGGTTTTAGCTTTGCTTGATTGTGACCCAGTCACGGGTCATACCTATTCAAGCCTCGTATTATCGCCGGCATTTCTTTTGGACAGACCCATGACCCACATTTTAGAGGAGCTGCAGTGATAAACAGCGGAAAAATCATTGCCGACACAGATAGACAGACACAGACACGGTGACTGACACACACATCAATTATAAACTAGTTTCTTATCGATCCTACTCTCTCTCTGTCTCTCTTTGTCTTTCTGTCTGTCTCTCTGACTCTGTCTCTCCGTCTCTGTCTCTCTCTCTCTCTTGTTATTAAAAAAAAAAGGAATTGTCCAAGCCATGAAAGGAGAGGACATGCGTGTGCGTGCGGGAGATGGGCAGGGAAGAACTGCGAGTAAAGGCGGAAGATTGTTTTCGTTCTAACATGAATCTTTGTCTCTTTTCAATTTGTCTCGACGTCTGTCTCTTCTCTGATCCGTGTGTCTGCTATATATATATATATATATATATATATATATATATATATATATATATATATATATATATATATATGTGTGTGTGTGTGTGTGTGTGTATGTGTGTGTGTGTGTGTGTGTGTGTGTGTGTGTGTGTGTGTGTGTGAGAGAGAGAGAGAGAGAGAGAGAGAGAGAGAGAGAGAGAGAGAGAGAGAGAGAGAGAGAGAGAGCAAAATCAACGAACCAAACAAACACAAAAGATCACTACAATTTTTCGTGCGATTTTTGGGCATGGTACTAAAAGAGAGAGAGAGAGAGAGAGAGAGAGAGAGAGAGAGAGAGAGAGAGAGAGAGAGAGAGAGAGAGAGAGAGAGAGAGAGAGAGAGAGAGAGAGAGAACAAAATCAACGAACCAAACGAACACAAAAGATCACTACAATTTTTCGTGCGAATTTTGGGCATGGTACTAAAAGAGAGAGAGAGAGAGAGAGAGAGAGAGAGAGAGAGAGAGAGAGAGAGAGAGAGAGAGAAGAGAGAGAGAGAGAGAGAAGAGAGAGAGAGAGAGAACAAAATCAACGAACCAAACGAACACAAAAGATCACTACAATTTTTTTCGTGCGATTTTTGGGCATGTCATTTTAGTACCATCAACTATGTTCTTGGTTTGGTTCATGGACGCGATAATTAATTCATCGGAGTGAATGGGAGTGGGCGTCAGTCAGTGCAATATCCATGTCAAAAGATGAATGATATTTTAGAAATGATTTCCTCTGTAAACGAACTTTTCCCCGTTTTGGGTCACACAGTTGGCGTGGTTGTTTTTCTAGGACATGATTGTGTAGAAGGTCTTTGGAACCAGATATCAGTTGTATCAGGCTTTCTCGTTATTGTATCCCTTGTCTCAGTGTGAAGTATTATTGCATTGCAGTTTGTCCTTTTATCAGATCAACACACACAATCCCAACTTTTGTAGCATAAAACAGATCTGTTCGCTGCCAGCCTTGATGCTCCAATCATTCATGAGAAATTAGAGCACCTAGTCACAACAGAAAAGCTAGAGGGAAAAGAGCACCAGATAGACCAGGGAGAAAACACTAGATAGTCTTGTAGAGTGGGTGGGGACAATAAGGATAGGAGGTATGTTTGCAGCGACAAAAAATAGATTCGAATGGAGATCCATGATCGCCAACGTCATGCGGTAAGGCACATGATGATAATGATGATAGTTTCATGAAACGCATGGTGTTACTGTGGACATTTTAGATTTGCTGCCACAAAAGAAGAGAAGAGAGGAAGGAGAGAGGAGAAGAGAGGAGAGGAGAAGAGAAGAGAAGAGAAGAGAAGAGAAGAGAAGAGAAGAGAAGAGAAGAGAAGAGAAGAGAAGAGAAGAGAGAGCGAGAGAGAGAGAGAGAGAGAGAGAGAGAGAGAGAGAGAGAGAGAGAGAGAGAGAGAGCTGTTTACATTTCTGTTATCATCATCATCATCAGGTGCCCTGCCGTATGGCGTTGGCGACCATGGACTTCCAACCATCTCTATCTCTCGTTGCCCCCAGCATCTCCCCCACCCTCCTCATCCCCAGCCACTCTGCAAGTCCGTCCAGCATTCTCTCCCTGGGTCTACCCGGTGCTCTCTTTCCCTCCAGCTTTCCCGTTGTGACCAGGTGCTCCAAATCCCCCTTTCTCATAAAATGGCCTATAAATGTTGCCTGTCTTTTCCTAATATTCCTTATGAGTGATCTACTTGTTTCTGCCTCCATCAAGACTGTCTCGTTTGTTTTCTTTGCTGTCCATGGAACTCTCAACATTCTTCTGAGAAACCACATCTCGGCTGCCTCGATCCTGCTCTGGCTTTGCTTCTGTTATATCAATACGTTTTATTATTTATTCAGCAGCTAGGCTTGTTTGTAAAGCCCCTAGATCCCAGTCATGTTCTCCTCTTCTGAAAAAGTTGCATTGGCTTCCAGTTGAACAAAGAATCAAATACAAATGTTGCTGTCTCTGTTACAAAATTCTTACTTGCTCCGCTCCCTCTTATCTGTCTGAACTTCTTCAAGTGTATGTACCATCCAGAACTCTCCGATCCTCTACCGACACAAGAACTTTCTGTGTTCCCCGTTTCAACCGGAAACTGCATGGTCAGAGAGCTTTCTCCCACTCTGCTGCCATGACCTGGAACTCCCTTCCCTATCATATTCGCCATAAGCAATGTCTTCCTTCTTTCAAGTCTAGTCTGAAGACCTATCTTTTCACTCAATACTTTCATTGATCTTCTCTTTCTCTTCTCTCTCAGCCCTGATCATCGTTCCTACATATATGTGTGTGTGTGTGTGTGTTTGTGTGTGTGTGTGTGTGTGTGTGTGTGTGTGTGTGTGTGTGTGTGTGTGTGTGTGTGTGTGTGTGTGTGTGTGTGTGTGTGTGTGTGTGAAGCATGTTTATGCGAGCAAGAGAGAGGGAGAGAGAGGGAGAGAGGAAAAGAGAGAGAGAGAGAGGCTGTGCGGGAGAGAGAGAGAGTGAGCAAGGAATATCTGGAGCACGGTAGAGAGCGAGAGTATGGTTGGGGTGGGGCAAGAGAGTGAGAGTATGAGTAAGAGTATGTGTAAGCGTGATAGAATTTGATAGTAGAGAAACTGAGTGGTTGAGAGAGGGAGTGTGTTTGGGTCTGTGTGTGTGTGTGTGTGTGTGTGTGTGTGTGTGTGTGTGTGTGTGTGTGTGTGTGTGTGTGTGTGTGTGTGTGTGTGTGTGTGTGTGTGTGTGGTGTGAAGAGAAAGAGAGAGAAAATATTTTTGTATGATTGTCACTATTTTTAGTAATATTTGAATTTACTATGTTAATATGTCTTGTTGAACGTAAATTTTATGTTTTATGTTATATAGTGTTAGCAGCGGTATGTTTAAATTTTATGTTGGTGTATCTATTTGTATTTAGTTATATACTGATTTTATGTGAAGCGCTTTGTGCTCTGGAAAGCGCTATATAAATTGCCTTTATTATTATTATTATTATTATTAGCCGTTTATGGCAAACGCTGGGTGCCATTGGCCAATACAGTAAAACCGAACTGTGGTCATCACCACGTAAGAAACAATGTCGAAGCAAAAATAAACTGACAAGAAACAAACACAATAGACTTCAAATTAGAATTTCTCGAAAAATGTCCATTCACAAATGGAAGGAAATAAATCAGGTTAACATATTCTGTAACACAATCAAAATGGATGGCTTTCAGTTGCAGTTTCATTTCAATGGGGAATGTGGGAAGATAAAACTATACACCCTTCCTCCAGTTCATCTGCATGTGAAATACATACATCATTGATTTTCTGGGAAATACGAGACATTGTGATAGCTCCCCTGAGTCGGTTCTGTACAAGGCATACTTTTTACCCACGCAAAGACCGTTCAAGTGGTCTTCACACTTTGAATGCAAAACTTTAAGATAGGCTTTCAAGTTGTTATTCAAAATATCCGGTTATTTTATCTATATGTTCACTTTGTTGCTGCGTAATTTATCTAAAATACTGAACTTTGTAGAATGCCAGATAGTGTAGCCACAGGAGTTGTTTTTACTGTATGAAATTCGCGTCGTCCCTTCACTCTGAAACGGCCCAGAGAAAAGCAAGAGTACAAGTGTGTGTGGATCTTTTATTAATGAAATATATTTTGCATTGATAGGGAGATTTTTGTGTGTGCATGTACCTAAACCACCACCACAACCACCACCACCACCACCACCACCACCACCACCACCACCACCACCACCACCACCACCACCACCACCACCACCACCACACCACCACCACCACCACCACCACCACCACCACCACCAACCACCACCAACCACCAACCACCACCACCACCACCACCACCACCACCACCACCCACCACCACCACCACCACCACCACCACCACCACCACCACCACCACCACCACCACCACCACCCCACCACCACCACCACCACCACCACCACCACCACCACCACCACCACCACCACCACCACCACCACCCCACCACCACCCACCACCACCCTTCCTACCAAAATTTCATGGAATGACGATACCTCGTGTGCACAGTGTTTGCCTGAATTGAAAGCTCGTTTTCACAGTCAAAATGGAAAACGAGGTAAAATGTATCATACATGTACTTCGTTTATTTACAGCTGTATGTATGCGACGTACCCGTACTATACATTGCATTCCATACTGGACAGGTTACTTTGATGCTTTGCGGGCGTACTAATTACGAAAATCATGTCAATTAGCATGTATGCTAAATGGACTAATTAAATGATTTGCGAGTATACTGATTAGAACAACTTACTGATGATTTGGGATGCTTTGATTGTCAGTGTGCAGGTTTTCACTCGACACTAACTGTGTTGTGGTCTGTTTATTTATGTATACTTCTTCCCCCCCCCCTTTCCCCCAACGTGCACACCCACCCCACACAGTTGGCTTTGTATGAATATCATTGTATGAATGAATATTCTTTAGTATGGATAAATACCTTTGTATGAGTGAGTGTACATGTGAATGTCCTTTAATATGAATATCTTTGTATGGATAAATATTCTTGCATGAATGAATATTCTTTGGCGTGAATGAATGCTCTTTAGTATAAATGAATATCCTTGTATGAGAAAAAATGATCTACATGAAAATGGAGATTTAGCAAAATTGTTTACGGACGCACGCGCGCGCGCACACACACATACATGGACATACACACACACACACGCATACAGAGCATTATAGCGCATACGCCATACAAGGTAGCGATAAGATAAGTAGTTATGAGGACAATCTGGTGTTAAGTAAAAGCTTTGAAAAAAAAAGTTTTATGTTAGCTTTGAAAGATGGTAGTGAATCATAGATGCCAATAAGTTTTGGGAATATGTTTTGACAATAGGGCTTGAAGGCTGAAGTCAAAGCTACCAAGCTTACAGGTACGTTGTGATAAACCATGGTACCATACAACATAACGTAAATGTCTGCACGGTCATTCTACCTTAGACGAGAATTTGCTTACCCACTGAGGCACAACAGATAGCGAACGAAAGAAGAGGAAGGAAAAGACAGAAGAAGAATGCGAAGAAGAATGCGAAGAATGCGAAGAAGAAGAATGCGAAGAAGAAGAAGAATGCGAAGAAGAAGAATGCGAAGAAGAATGCGAAGAAGAAGAATGCGAAGAATGCGAAGAGAAGCGAAGAATGCGAAGAATGCGAAGAAGAAGAATGCGAAGAATGCGAAGAATGCGAAGAAAATGCAAGAAGAAGAAGAATGCGAAGAAGGAAGAAGAATGCGAAGAATGCGAAGAAGAATGCGAAGAAGAATGCGAAGAAGAATGCGAAGAATGCGAAGAATGCGAAGAAGAAGAAGAAATGAAGAAGAAGAAGAAGAAGAGGAAGAAGAAGAAGAAGAAGAAGAAGAGGAAGAAGAAGAAGAAGAAGAAGAAGAAGAGGAAGAAGAGGAAGAGGAAGAAGAAGAAGAAGAAGAAGAAGAAGAAGAAGAAGAAGAAGAAGAAGAAGAAGACATTAGAGTCTTGAGACGAAAAGAAGAAGAAGAAGAAGAAGAAGAAGAAGAAGAAGAAGACATTACATGTAGAGTCTTGAGACCGAAAAAGTGAAGCACAAAGAGTATATATGGAGAACGTAGCGTGTCACTTTTGCATAATGATAGCGCTGTGAATGATAGGCAGCGCACGTTATGAACACAATAATGTCACATGCACGGTATGTCACTGTGAATGCATTTTATCAACATAATACTGTTAGAAAAAGCTGTTTGGCCTGTGCGTTTTTCTGTAAATATTGGGGGTTAAGTTTCTCCCCAAACTGGACACACCTGCCCAATGCCAGGGTCCCATTCTGTTCTCCCACTGTGCAGGCCTGTCCTGTCCAAAAACACTGGCCATCCATCTGTCCATGTGGCCCAAACAGTATGGCCCAACATGAGTCTGGAGGTGTGAAAATACCAGTGTCAGCAGGACGGGTCAGTGTTGCTGTTCCAGTGAGTATCTTCGTCCCTCTGTCTGTGTGTGTGTCTCTCACTCGCACGCTGATGCATACAACACACACACACACACACACACACACACACACACACACACACACACACACACACACACACACACACACACACACAGACACACACACACACACACACACACACGACACACACACACACACACCTGCGGACATGTCAATGAGGCCTGCTTCTGTCTGTTTCTCTGTCCCCAACACACACACACAACACACACACACACACACACACACACACACACACACACACCACACACACACCACACACACACACACACATAACACACACACACACGCGCGCGCGCGCATTCACACACACACACACGCACGCACACACACACACACACACACACACACACACACACACACACACACATATATATATACACGTACACACAGCGCACACACACACAACACACACACACACATACACACACACACAACACACAACACATACACACCACTTAACACGCGCACGCAGCGGATATGTCAATGATGCCTGTTTCTGTAAGTCCGTTTCTCTGTTTGTCAGTCTGTCCGATTGTCTGTCTGTTTGTTTGACTGTTTTGTGTGTGTGTCTCTCTCTCACACACACAATCACACTCACGATCACACATACACACACACACACACACACACAAACACACACCCCACACACACACACACTCACTCACAAACACACATACACAGAGCGGACGTGTCAATGAGGCCTGTTTTGTCTGTTTCTCTGTCATATACACACCACACACACACCACCACACCACACACACACCACATACATACCATATACACACACGCATACACACACGCATTGACGCACGGACGCATGCACACGCACACGCACATATACGCGCACACACACACACACACAGATACACACACAAACACGCACACACACGCACGCACACGCACGCACGCACACACAATCACGCACACGCACGGACACAAATAACACACACACACACAAACACGCACACACACACACAAACACGCACGCATACACATTCACACACACACACACACATACACCAACACACACACACACACACACACACACACACACACACACACACACACACAACTGGCCAGTTCATTATTCATTTAATACTACAATTATTCTGGCGGTGTCAGCTTAGTTTTTCTTCCATTTCAAGATCTTTCCAGGACATACATTTTGCGCAGACTATAGGAGTCCGCCAGACAACAAATTCAGGTTGAGTAAAGCGCATATGGATGTTTTTGAATGCTACGAATTCCTTCTGAATAAACTGAAGCGTGTTCTGCATTATTATGAAAATTATCTGATTACCTGAGACTTTGGCAACTCAGATTCCAAATACGAGTGCTCAGATGGGTAAAACACTCCGGTATTGCGTGCACACTGTACTTTTGCGCGTGCGCGCGCGTGTGTGTAGTGTGTGTGTGTGTGTGTGTGTGTGTGTGTGTTGTGTGTGTATGTGAACGCGCGCGCGTGACTATGCAAGTGTGTGTATATATATTTTGTGCACAGAATACTGTAAACAGATATCTAAGATAATAAGATAAAATGAAATAAATAGACATGAAGATATAACCAAGAGATAGAGATGTCACAGTAGTCGAGACAAAGCAACACAATCCGGAGACTCAGTGATTTGTTTTTCGTAGAATCGGAATGTTGTGTTTAGTTGGTCGTTGTGCACACTCCATATAGCCATCCTACTACAATCGATTTGCTGTAAACGTACGCCAAAGGCTTCTCAAAAGCTAGCACACAAGTAACAATAACAGGAGATAGAGACATTTTCCCTACAGTTCCTCTAGTGCATAATAATGTCGCGGGGTCACCGCTGACGTCAACTTGTCACCAAGGTAACGGTTTAATCGCCTCCAGGGATTGGACAATGGCGCTAAGCTTTTTTCGCCACCGAGCCCACTGACTTATGAGACTGTCAATTACAGTGATCTCCCTTGCTGCTCTCTAGATTGAAGGGCTGACAACTGTAGGGAAAAATGGTGTAAGCAGACGCTTAAAAGTCAGCCCGAGACAGAATTTTGCCAATTATCTCTTCACACTGTTGGCTATATTCGTGCGCACCGAGCCCGAGGTTCGTTGTTGAAAAACAGGAGGTATGCGGGACTAGTTTATTTTCAAGGGGGGAATGGTGAAGCTGGTTCAACAGAATTTCCATATCGGATGTAATATTAGGCTCGGTGGAGTGAAGGGCTGATACTCCATATGTCTGATTTATACGGTTTAATCATGGATGGTAGTGGTGGTGGTGGCAAAAAGTCGGTATTTTGGTGTTAGTGGTAATGATGTGATATTGGTAGTGGTGACGGTGCGGGTCGTCGTCATAGAGAGTATGTAAAAACCGGCAGTTTTGAACAACTTTTTGATTTAATTGGTGATTTTATTTTTCTTAAGTGTTTTAAATATTTCGGTTTTTTTTTCGTCAGCAAACAGAAAAACAAACACATATCACAATATCTGCCGACATCGTTTGAATACAACGACGACAGATTTTTCTTTCGTGCACAGGTGTGTTGTTAGATTCTCACACTGGCTTCAACGATGAATGGGCATGCTGGTGTCCAGTACCTGGTGTGGGTCTTTTTGTGGGATAGAAGACCAGTCCTGGAAAGTTATGATCTTTCATGGGCACTGCATGGGAAGGAATTTTGGAGTCCTGATTTGTACTCATAGAGAGGTCAATTGAGATGAATAAGGATTTGTATTTATGCTTTGTTGACTATACCAAGGCTTTTGATCTGGTACGACATGAAGAATTGATCAACCAACCAGAGAGACTCAATGTTGATGGAAAAGATCTACGAATAATCAGGAATATGTGCTGGGAACAAACAGCTGCAATGACAATAGAAAACAATATAAGCTCTTTCCAAAACATCAAAAGAGAAGTCAGACAGGGTTGTGTTTTGTCACCAGATCTGTTTTCACTTTACAGCGAAAACATCATGAGAAACCTAGAAGAAGGTTGGAGGGAAAATGATAAACAACATTCGATACGCAGATGACACCGTGCTAATTGCAGAAAGTGAAAGGGACCTACAAAACCTTGTGAATACACTAGAAATAGAAAGAAAAGGTAAGGGGTTGGAACTGAACAGCAGGAAGACTGAAGTCATAGTGATCAGTAAAAAACATGAAATCCCCTCATGCAAAATAACAGCAAATGGCACAACCTTGACACAGGTTAATAAATTTAAATATCTGGGAACGGTCATTTCATCAGACGGCAGATGCACATCGGAAATAGCTGGCAGAATCGGCCAAGCCAAAACAGCATTTAAGAAGATGACAAGCATTCTTACCAACAAATGCCTAACAGTTAACATCAGAATGAGAGTCCTTGAATGTTATAGAGAACCAATACTGTTATACGGATGTGAGGCGTGGACAGTCAGCAAGCAAAGCCAGAGCAAGATTGAGGCAGCCGAGATGTGGTTTCTAAGAAGAATGTTGAAAGTTCCTCATAAAATGGCCTATAAATGTTGCTTGTCTTTTCCTAATCTTCCTTATCAGTGATCTATTTGTGTCTGCCTCCATCAAGACTGTCTCGTTTGTTTTCTTTGCTGTCCATGGAACTCTCAACATTCTGATGAGAAACCACATCTCGGCTGCCTCGATCCTGCTCTTGCTTTGCTTGCTGACTGTCCACGCCTCGCATCCGTACAACAGTATTGGTTCTATATTACATTCAAGGACTCTCTTTCTGATGTTAATTGATAGGCATTTGTTGGTAAGAATGCTTGTCATCTTCTTGAATGCTGTTTTGGCTTGGCCGATTCTGCCAGCTATTTCCGATGTGCATCTGCCGTCTGATGAAATGACCGTTCCCAGGTATTTGAACTTATTAACCTGTGTCAAGGTTGTGCCATTTGTTTAATTTTGCATGAGGGGATTTCATGTTTTTTACTGATCACCATGACTTCAGTCTTCCTGCTGTTTAGTTCCAACCCCTTACCTTTGCTTTCTCTTTCTAGTATATTCACAAGGTTTTGTAGGTCCCTTTCATTTTCTGCAATTAGCACGGTGTCATCTGCGTACCGAATGTTGTTTTATCATTTTCCCTCCAACCTTTAATCCAGGGTCTTCTTCTAGGTTTCTCATGATGTTTTCGCTATATAGTGAAAACAGATCTGGTGACAAAAGACAACCCTGTCTGACTCCTCTTTTGATGTTTTGAAAAGAGCTTATATTGAGCAAGTACACAAAAAACAAAAACAAACCAACTATTTTACAATGCTCTTATTGAATTTCATATGTGATTATGTATCACCAGTGTGGGATCATTACTGCGAAATTTTATGTAAAGAATGAAATTCCTCGCGTAGAAGAGTAGGAAAATATCTAATGGCTGACAACCCCCAAGCCACAGACCAAACATCCAAACATTATTGAAAAAGTGGAAATCCTATTGACCAGACACAAACTATGTACAACAAAACCACCGTGTAAAAAAATTGTTCGCAGATCTAACTCCAAATACTTCAACATAACTATCTACCCTATGCCAGACACACTACGCAATTATCTTATGAGACCACGACTAGACATATTTATATTTAAAGCAAACATCTTCATTTCTAGTACGAATCTCCGGAATACATTGCCCTCCAACAGCAAGTCGTGGTCATCACTGGTCAGTTTTAAACGAAAACTTCGCAAATATTTCTTTGCTGTAAGGTTTACGTTCTAATTGAAATCCCTTTTCTAGCTCTGCGCCAATAACAACTCTAGTCAGCGTCCTTTCTCCACATAAGTCCGTCCTTTCCAAGTTTTAAGCACACACGCACACACACACACAACACACACACACACACACACACACACACACACAAACACACACACACACACACACACAACACACACACACACACACACACACACACACACATATATATATATATGTACAGTATATATGTGTGTGTATATATATTATATATATATATTATATATATATATATACATACATATATACGTGTATATTTATTTTTGCGCGCGCGCGCGTGTGTGTGCGTGCGTGCAGTGTATGTTTTTGTTCATGTGTATGAGTGCTTGCGTGTGCATGTTTGGATGTTTCAGGTGTTTTTTGTATATATAGGAATCCAACACTGACGCGCTACTACCACTACTGCTGCTGCTGTTGTTGCTACTACTACTACTTCTACTACTTCTACTACTATTACAACTACTACTACGACTACTGCTAGTTGTAGTACTAGTAGTATTAGTAGATGTTTCTGCACCACTGTATAGACGCAGTAACCGCTTTCCTCTGAAATACAAATGTGTGCACATGTACATTCGAGTGTGTTAATGTGTCTGTACTCTTATGTGTGTGTGTGTCTGAAAGATTGTATGTATGGGGTAATTTCAACTTTTAAAAAACTACTATCACTTCCACCTATTTCTGATTTCATGCTATGATCCGTTGTCGTTTGTGATGTACTGTGTGTGTGTATCCGACTATGCGCGGCATTGCTGACTGTTGTTATTATTATCATCATCATCATTAGTATTATTATTATTATTATTGTTATAATTATTATTACTGTTATTAAGGTTATTCCAGCGAAGCAAAGCAGCCAGAATAACACAGGCCTGCTTAAACACATAAATTCTGGGAAATGAAAGTTGGCGTTACAGTTGGAGGTTGAAATGATGGAAAACCTTTCGCTTCAAGGACACAAACGGTTATTGTCATTAACGGTGATAATCGCGTACCTATTCACATGTGCATATATACACAAGAGAGAAAGAGAGGGGAGAGAGAGAGAGAGAGAGAGAGAGAGAGAGAGAGAGAGAGAGAGAGAGAGAGAGAGAGAGAGAGAGAGAGAGAGGTGATTTGTCTTAGCTGACATTTCATTTTACTCAGTCACTGA
>JAPXFY010000018.1:70345328-70350328 GCA_030674185.1 Monoplex corrugatus
ATACAGGGAGGTTATGCAGAATTTTGATAGTGGAGGATATTGATGGCGAGGAGAAGAACACAGTGTCGGAACGTGCATGTTAATGAAGCGAGAAATTTTTCGAATACATAGATTTGGTATGAATGGAGTCAATGTCAAATCTTATTTTTGTACAGTGTGGTGGAAAGCTAGTCAGTCGGTTAGACGGCAAGTTACTTAATTTTATTGAAACGATAAAATGTTTCGCCTTCACACTATCTCTCAGGCAGACAGAAAAAACAGGTATTTATTTTCCTTTCCTCCCTCGTTCCCACAAGTTCAGCCAAATCCTAAACTTTTTCTACCTTAACCTGATACGGTGCAGTTTACAAAAAGAGAAGAAAGCCCAAAGACGGAAGCGAAGAAATGACCATAACTGCAGCACCGAAGAAGTGAGAACAAATGAAGAGAGAGAGAGAGAGAGAGAGAGAGAGAGAGAGAGAGCATGTGTGCGTGTGGTGTGCGTGTGTGTGTGGTGTGTGTGTGGTGTTGGTGTGTGTGTGTGTGGTGTGTGTGTGTGTGTGTGTTGTGTGTGTTGTGTGTGTTGTGTGTTGTGTAAGAGAGAGAGAGAGAGAGAGGGAATACCTCATCATCATCATCATCAGGTGCCCTGCCGCATGGTCGCCAAGACCATGGACTTCCAACCATCTCTATCTCTCGTTGCCCCTACCATCTTCCCCACTCTCCTCATCCCCAGCCACTCTGCAAGTCCGCCCAGCATACCTCATTTTTATAATTTATTTAGGATCATGGCACTTCGGGAGATTGCCTTTGTGCTCACCTTATTTTTTGTCTCATTTTCTACGCCATCTTAATGGTCATAGAACCTTGCACAGTTTTTGGAGGAGGATGACGACGAGGATGAAAATCGTAATGCTATGGCGTTCGATCCGGGACTGAGAATGCTCGACAGGGCTGTACTCTACGCTTGCTGCCATAATATATCCTGGCGTCATCCAGGCCCGAGAGACACAGACACATGCGATATTGGTTAGAATTTTTTTTTGCAGCATCCTCAATGACGCATCCGTGAAGTGGATGAGACTCGGCTGTGTGGTCCTAGTCTCTCTCTCCCCCCCCCCCCCCCCCCCCATGAGCCCATAGCATGCTTAACTAGGTAGGAGCCGGTTTCAGCCGAAAAATCCTACAACAATTATTGAAGGGACTGATCGGGATTCGAACCCACGATCTTCCAGTCGGTTTTCCGTTGCACTAACCACTACTACCACAGCGACGGGTCAACGCATTCCTCATTTTTGTCAGTCTCAAATAAGAGCAGATTCTCTTTCCACTTTTCAGGAGCAGATAACAGGTGTTGTACGTCTATCTACCCTGCATTGTAAACCCCAACGAAAAGAACTGGCCTAAAAAAATACAGGGGTGGGGGGTGGTGGTGGTTGTGCAAAAGTAGGTATACAGTAAGTATTACATCATTATTATGATGCTTAATTCCACTCTCATTAGAGGAGTGTGCGAATACCGACGGCACGCAGTTTGAGTATCTGAGGGATTAAGGCTGTGCTTGTTATTATATGTATATACAATATTCATTTGTTTTTATAATAAATGCAATGAGTATTGTACGTGTTTTCTTTTTTCATAACTGTATACCTACTTTTGCACCCCCCTGTATTTTCCAAGTTAACTTGTTGTACTATTCCGTTTGGCCCAAACCGGAAACTGGTTGTGATCGATCCATTTTATTACAGTTGCCGGATAAAAGGGCGAGGGTTGCCACAGGCAACATGCAGCACCATGTCCACATGCGGACCTGTTGAGTAACAGTCTAGTGATAATCAGCGGACAAGAGTTTTATAGACTGGAATGTTGAGAGGGAACTGTTGATGAGGAAATAGGAAAATAAGAAGATGTCTCATAACCTGATATCGACTGTTGATGAGGAAATAGGAAAATAAGAAGATGTCTCATAACCCTGATATCGACTGTTGATGAGGAAATAGGAAAATAAGAAGATGTCTCATAACCCTGATATCGACTGTTGATGAAAAATAGGAAAATAAGAAGATGTCTCATAACCCTGATATCGACTGTTGATGAGGAAATAGGAAAATAAGAAATGTCTCATAACCCTGATATCGACTGTTGATGAGGAAATAGGAAAATAAGAAGATGTCTCATAACCCTGATATCGACTGTTGATGAGGAAATAGGAAAATAAGAAGATGTCTCATAACCCTGATATCGACTGTTGATGAAAAAAAGGAAAATAAGAAGATGTCTCATAACCCGGATATCGACTGTTGATGAGGAAATAGGAAAATAAGAAGATGTCTCATAACCCTGATATCGACTGTTGATGAAAAATAGGAAAATAAGAAGATGTCTCATAACCCGGATATCGACTGTTGATGAGGAAATAGGAAATAAGAAATGTCTCATAACCTATATCGACTGTTATGAGGAACAGAAAATAAAAATGTCTCATAACCCTGATATCGCAGAGGAGTGAAATGGGAGAGACAGCAACTTTCTCACTGGGCTGGCATTGGATCATCTCCTTACTAACAATCTTCCTTGAATCTTTTTATCATTTACTAACAATCTTCCTTGAATCTTTTTATCATTTACTAACAGTCTTCCTTGAATCTTTTATCATTTACTAACAATCTTCCTTGAATTTTTTATCATTTACTAACAATCTTCCTTGAATCTTTTTTATCATTTACTAACTAAACTTCCTTGAATCTTTTTTATCATTTACTAACAATCTTCCTTGAATCTTTTATTATTATTTAAACAATCTTCCTTGAACTTTTTTATCATTTACTAACAATCTTCCTTGAACCTTTTTATCATTTACTAACAATCTTCCTTGAATTTTTTTTATCATTTACTAACAATCTTCCTTGAATCTTTTTATCATTTACTAACAATCTTCCTCGAATCTTTTTTATCATTTACTAACAATCTTCCTTGAATCTTTTTATTATTATTTAACAATCTTCCTTGAACTTTTTTATCATTTACTAACAATCTTCCTTGAATCTTTTATCATTTACTAACTATCTTCCTTGAATCTTTTTATCATTTACTAACAATCTTCCTTGAATCTTTTTTATCATTTACTAACAATCTTCCTTGAATCTTTTTATCATTTACTAACAATCTTCCTTGAATCTTTTTATCATTTACTAACAATCTTCCTTGAATCTTTTTATCATTTACTAACAATCTTCCTTGAATCTTTTTATCATTTACAAACAATCTTCCTTGAATCTTTTTTATCATTTACTAACAATCTTCCTTCAATCTTTTTATCATTTACTAACAATCTTCCTCAAATCTTTTTATCATTTACTAACAATCTTCCTTGAATCTTTTTATCATTTACTAACAATCTTCCTTGAATCTTTTTATCATTTACTAACAATCTTTCTTGAATCTTTTTATCATTTACTAACAATCTTCCTTGAACTTTTTTATCATTTACTAACAATCTTCCTTGAATCTTTTTATCATTTACTAACGATCTTCCTTGAATCTTTTTATCATTTACTAACAATCTTCCTTGAATCTTTTTATCATTTACTAACATTCTTCCTTGAATCTTTTTATCATTTACTAACGATATTCCTTGAATCTTTTTATCATTTACTAACAATCTTCCTTGAATCTTTTTATCATTTACTAACAATCTTCCTTGAATCTTTTTATCATTTACTAACAATCTTCCTTGAATCTTATTTTTTTTATATAACCTCATGATAGATCTTACTTGGAATACTTTTATACTGGATATTTTTTTCTGTGCTCTAACATAGTAGTGTTATTGTTTTTAGTATTAAACCACGTCTGATTCGCGTTTGTGTTTGATGTTGTGTCAGGATGATGTGTGTGTGTGTGGTTCTGATGTGTATGTGTGTGGTGTGTGTGTGTGTGTGTGTGTGTGTGTGTGTGTGTGTGGTGTGTGTGTGTGTGTGTGTGTGTATGTGTGTGTGTGTGTGTGTGTGTGTGTGTGTGTGTGTGTGTATGTGTGTGTGTGTGTTTACGAGCCAAGTTGATGTACTTTGTCATGTCCAAACTTGAGATTGATAAAGACTTATTCTATTGTACGCACCTAAGCAATGCGTTTGTGATGTGGTTTACCACTGAGAAACATTTTCCCCTTGTGGTCGTGCTGAGTTTGCGTAACAGTGCTATTGCAAAATTGCTCACTGCCTTTGGGTTAAAGACAGTTAATACAACATACAGTCTTAACAAAACAACAATAACAACAACAGCAACAACAACAGAAACAACAGCAACAATATCAGAAACAACAACAACCACAACAACAACAACGGTTTTCATTCTTGGTGAAAGGGTTTATGGCTCCAGCTATGCCATGTGCTTGACCCAAGTTTGGTTAAAATAAAGATCTGTTGATATACAGCAGAAAAAATGTGTGCTAACAAATTTGTTAATTTTCGGTCTCAGTGACCATTCCCTTTCCATGCCCAACCCTTCCTTATGAGCCTCTGATATAGATATGTTGTGTACAGGAACCTCTGATACAGACATGTATACAGGGAGCCTCTGATATAGACATATTGTATACAGGGAGCCTCTGATTTAGACATGTTGTATACAGGGAGCCTCTGATTTAGACATATTGTATACAGGGAGCCTCTGATTTAGACATATTGTATACAGGGAGCCTCTGATTTAGACATATTGTATACAGGGAGCCTCTGATTTAGACATACTGCAAACAGGGAGCCTCTGATTTAGACATATTGTATACAGGGAGCCTCTGATATAGACATATTGTATACAGGGAGCCTCTGATATAGACATATTGTATACAGGGAGCCTCTGATACAGATATATTGTATACAGGGAGCCTTTGATATAGACATATTGTATACAGGGAGTCTCTGATATAGACATGTTGTATACAGGGAGCCTCTGATATAGACATGTTGTATACAGGGAGCCTCTGATACAGACATATTGTATACAGGGAGCCTCTGATATAGACA
>JAPXFY010000018.1:70355328-70367828 GCA_030674185.1 Monoplex corrugatus
AGGAAAGGAGGAAGGCAAAGAGAAACGAAGATATCTACAGGAAGATAAACAAGGAGATCAGGAATAGATACAATGAAGCTAAGGAAGCTTGGTTGAAAACAAAGTGCAAAGAAATGGAAGACCGACAGAAAACGGATCCTCAGGATATGTACAGACGAATTGAAGAAATTGTCCACAGGAAAAATACATGCACATCAACTGGGTGCTTGAAATCGAAAGATGGCACGCTCATCATGGAAAAGGACAAAATATTAGATAGATGGGGAGAGTACATTAAAGACCTTTTTGAGGATGACAGAAACGAAGAACACATTATAAAAAAGAACTTTGAAGGACCACCCGTAATGAAAGATGAAGTTAGAGCGGCACTGAAAAAGATGAAACCAGGAAAAGCCCCAGGACCAGACAGCATTACTACAGAGATGATTGAAGCCCTGGAGGAATTTGGCATAGAAAAAATAACAGTCCTCCTAAATGAAATTTACGACACTGGAAGAATCCCCAAAGATATGTCAAAATCAATTTTCATTGCACTTCCAAAGAAGACAGGGGCTATAGAATGCGAACTCCATCGCACAATCAGTTTGATGAGTCATGTAACAAAAATCCTGTTAAGAATAATCATGATGAGGACAAGGAATAGAATCAAAAGAGAAATAGCAGAAGAACAGTGTGGATTTGTGGAAGGGAAAGGAACTATTAATGCTATATACATCCTAAGAACTATCATAGAGAGGTCAAATGAGATGAATAAGGATTTGTATTTATGCTTTGTTGACTACACCAAGGCTTTCGATCGGGTAAGACATGATGAATTGATCAACAACTGGAGAGACTCAATGTTGATGGAAAAGATCTACGAATAATCAGAAATGTGTACTGGGAACAAACAGCTGCAATGAGAATAGAAAACAATGTAAGCTCTTTCCAAAACATCAAAAGAGGAGTCAGACAGGGTTGTGTTTTGTCACCAGATCTGTTTTCACTTTACAGCGAAAACATCATCAGAAACCAAGAAGAAGACCCTGGGTTAAAGGTTGGAGGAAAAATGATAAACAACATTCGATACGCAGATGACACAGTGCTAATTGCAGAAAGTGAAAGAGACCTACAAAACCTTGTGAATATACTAGAAATAGAAAGCAAAGGTAAGGAGTTGGAACTAAACAGCAGGAAGACTGAAGTCATGGTGATCAGTAAAAAACATGAAATCCCCTCATGCAAAATAACAGCAAATGGCACAACCTTGACACAGGTTGATAAATTCAAATACCTGGGAACGATCATTTCATCAGACGGCAGATGCACATCAGAAATAGCCGGCAGAATCGGCCAAGCCTAAACAGCATTCGGGAAGATGACAGGCATTTTTACCAACAAATGCCTATCAATTAACATCAGGAAGAGAGTTCTTGAATGTTTATAGAACCAATACTGTTGTACGGATGTGAGGCGTGGACAGTCAACAAAAAAAGCCAGAACAAGATTGAGGCAGCCGAGATGTGGTTTCTAAGAAGAATTCCATGGACAGCAAAGAAAACAAACGAGACAGTGTTGATGGAGGCAGACACAAGTAGATCACTCATAAGGAAGATTAGGAAAAGACAGGCAACATTTATAGGCCATTTTATGAGGAAGGGGGATTTGGAGCACCTGGTCACAACGGGAAAGCTGGAGGGAAAGAGAGCACCGAGTAGACCCAGGAAGAAAATGCTGGACAGACTTGCAGAGTGGCTGGGGACGAGGAGGGTGGGAGAGATGCTAGGGGCAACAAGAGATAGAGACAGATGGAAGTCCATGATCGCCAACGCCATACGGCAGGGCACCTGATGATGATGATGATATATACACACGCACACGCACATGTACAGCACACACTCACATCCATACAGAGTTAAACACGCAAACTGTTTCTCTCTGTGTCTCTCTGTTGGTGTCTCTGTTGGTCTCTCTGTCTTTGTCTATCCCTGTCCTTGTTTCTGTCTCTGTCTGTCTGTCTGTCTCTTCTCTGTCTGTCTGTCTGTCTCTTCTCTGTCTGCCTGTCTGTCTGTCTCTCCTCTGGACACTGGACAGACTCAGATATTTTGCACGAAACCACAAGTTCATCCAAATTTATCTCAGTGTGTAGGAAACTGACAGACGGAACAAAACAACCCCAATCTGAAGCAGCCAGCCGTGAAGTAGGAAAATTAATTGGCATTCATACGGCACATTTCCAAGGCGGGCAGACAAATATAGAATAATCTTCCTTTCTTCCCTTGCCACTGGTACTAGATGTACAAGTAGCCTCCCTTTCCCGACAGCGCGACAGAAAGTGATTAGGCAGGAAGGGGATGAGGGAGCGTTGCCGAGTAGGGAGAGGAGGAAGAGCTATTTTTAGAACAATCAATATTTCGGGGATAAAAGTAGGGAAGAGATCGAAGTGTTGTTTTCTGCGGCTGTGACGTGTCAGAAATCTGCCCGTGTCACATCTCTCCCTGGCGTTTTTTTCCTGTCCATGAAATACGCTTGGTGACGGTGTCATTATGTTTGCGTAAGGGAGATACATATGGCGTGAGTGTGTGTGAGGGACTTTTGTGGTAGATTGTCTGACCCTGACGCATCAGTAGATTGTCTGACCCTGACGTATCAGTAGATTGTCTGACCCTGACGTATCAGTAGATTGTCTGACCCTGACGCATCAGTAGATTGTCTGACCCTGACGTATCAGTAGATTGTCTGACCCTGACGTATCAGTAGATTGTCTGACCCTGACGCATCAGTAGATTGTCTGACCCTGACGCATCAGTAGATTGTCTGACCCTGACGCATCAGTAGATTGTCTGACCCTGACGCATCAGTAGATTGTCTGACCCTGACGCATCAGTCTTACTTGCTTAGGCCAGAGGTGTTCGAGACATTCTCAAGAATTGCAATTCAGTTTTAGCTGCGACATTCAGCAACGTTTGTGGTGTTGGATCTCTCTCTGTCTCTTTCTGTTTTTTTTGGTCTCTGTTTGTCTTTCTGTCTGTCTGTCTGTCTCTCCCTGCCTGCCTGCCTACCTGCCTATCTGCCTACCTGCCTGCCTGTCTGTCTGCCTCTCTTCCTGTCTCTGTGATTATCTCTGTCTCCCTCTGTCTGTGTCTCTGTGTCTCTCTGTCTCTGTCAGTCTGTGTCTGTCTCTCTCTGTCCGTCTCTCCCTGTCTGCCTCTCTCTGTCTGTTTCTCTCTGTCTGTCCCTCTGTCTCTCTCTGTCTCTGTCTCTCTCTGTCTCTGTCTCTCTCTCTGTCTCTCTGTGTGTGTGTTGTGTGTCTCTCTCTTTCTGTGCATGTGTGCATGTCTGTATAAACACATTAGTTCTTTACTCTCCCGAAATATCTTACAACTATGGCGTTCCACAAGGCTTAGTCTTCAAATCTGTATTATTTGTTCTCTTTATTTAAGTAACATCTCATGTCATTGCCTCTCATTTCTGCTGCATGTAAGAAAGTTTTCAAAATAATGCACAGCGTTATCATTGTGCCAGGTTGAATTACAGTGATCAGATAATTTCTACCACTCAGGGCTTACCCTTTTTGGGCCAGTTGCCCTGGTGTGATGGTTAGCGCCCCAAAAGGGTAATTATAGGAAGGTTTAGGTTCGATTTTCCCCTCTGTGCCAACCCGGTTCTACCCGACGGTCGGAAGTCTTTTTTCCCCTTCGCCAAATCTTCTGTCCAGCAACCAAAGTGACTGACCCCTTAGGCCCAGTTGATATCAGGAAAATGTTTGGTAGTAAGGTAGAAGGGTTTTCAAAAAACCCCCGGCTATTGTTGGAATCCATAGCATCATAAAAATCTCCACATCGTCACTATCTCCCTCGCGGTTTTAAAAAAATGTACCAGCTTTGTAGCATTATTTGGGGTAGAAAAAGGGGAAAAAACACAAACCCCACACACCCCCACAAAAACAAAAACACAACAACACCAAAACACAAAAACAAAACACCCACCCCACACACACCCACACACAAAAACCCCAAAACCCCCCAACAAAAACACACACCAAAAACAACCCCAACCCCAAAAAAATGAGAAAAGAAGGAAAAAAAAGAAGAGGGAAAAAGAAGTTTCCCGTTGTGCGGGTGTCTTTAAACCCTTTTAAATGTCGAAAAATCTGCGCCCGTAGGGGAAAATGAAAAACCCTTTTGAAGTTTATTTTTTTTTAAATTTTTGCCTCGGATTGTGATCCTTGGGTTTTTAGAAATCGGGCAGTGTTTCATGAAAAATCATAGGGGAGATTAAAGTTCCAGTCCCCTCGCTCCAACCTAAACGGCGGGGGCTTCGGTTGGAAGCTCATGTATCAGTTTGTTTTAGCTCATTGTATCAGTTTGTGTAGCTATCGTATCAGTTTGTATAGCTCATCGTATCAGTTTGTATAGCTCATTGTATCAGTTTGTGTAGCTCATGTATCAGTTTGTGTAGCTCATTCGTATCAGTTTGTATAGCTCATTGTATCAGTTTGTGTAGCTCATCGTATCAGTTTGTGTAGCTATTGTATCAGTTTGTATAGCTCATTGTATCAGTTTGTGTAGCTCATTGTATCAGTTTGTGTAGCTCATTGTATCAGTTTGTGTAGCTCATCGTATCAGTTTGTGTAGCTCATTTGTATCAGTTTGTGTAGCTCATCGTATCAGTTTGTATAGCTCATGTATCAGTTTGTGTAGCTCATTGTATCAGTTTGTGTAGCTCATCGTATCAGTTTGTGTAGCTCATCGTATCAGTTTGTGTAGCTCATCGTATCAGTTTGTGTAGCTCATCGTATCAGTTTGTTAGCTCATCGTATCAGTTTGTATAGCTCATCGTATCAGTTTGTTAGCTCATCGTATCAGTTTGTGTAGCTCATCGTATCAGTTTGTTAGCTCATCGTATCAGTTTGTATAGCTCATGTATCAGTTTGTGTAGCTCATCGTATCAGTTTGTGTAGCTCATGTATCAGTTTGTGTACATCATCGTATCAGTTTGTGTAGCTCATCGTATCAGTTTGTGTAGCTCATCGTATCAGTTTGTGTAGCTCATGTATCAGTTTGTGTAGCTCATGTATCAGTTTGTGTAGCTCATTGTATCAGTTTGTGTAGCTCATCGTATCAGTTTGTGTAGCTCATTGTATCAGTTTGTGTAGCTCATCGTATCAGTTTGTGTAGCTCATCGTATCAGTTTGTTAGCTCATTGTATCAGTTTGTGTAGCTCATGTATCAGTTTGTTAGCTCATTCGTATCAGTTTGTATAGCTCATGTATCAGTTTGTGTAGCTCATCGTATCAGTTTGTGTAGCTCATCGTATCAGTTTGTATAGCTCATTGTTATCAGTTTGTGTAGCTCATCGTATCAGTTTGTGATAGCTCATCGTATCAGTTTGTGTAGCTCATCGTATCAGTTTGTTAGCTCATCGTATCAGTTTGTGTAGCTCATCGTATCAGTTTGTGTAGCTCATCGTATCAGTTTGTTAGCTCATGTATCAGTTTGTGTAGCTCATCGTATCAGTTTGTGTAGCTCATCGTATCAGTTTGTGTAGCTCATCGTATCAGTTTGTAGCTCTGTATCAGTTGTAGTCATCGTATCAGTTTGTGTAGCTCATCGTATCAGTTTGTATAGCTCATCGTATCAGTTTGTTAGCTCATTGTATCAGTTTGTGTAGCTCATCGTATCAGTTTGTGTAGCTCATTCGTATCAGTTTGTGTAGCTCATGTATCAGTTTGTGTAGCTCATCGTATCAGTTTGTGTAGCTCATTGTATCAGTTTGTGTAGCTCATCGTATCAGTTTGTGTAGCTCATGTATCAGTTTGTGTAGCTCATCGTATCAGTTTGTGTAGCTCATCGTATCAGTTTGTGTAGCTCATCGTATCAGTTTGTGTAGCTCATCGTATCAGTTTGTGTAGCTCATCGTATCAGTTTGTGTAGCTCATCGTATCAGTTTGTGTAGCTCATCGTATCAGTTTGTGTAGCTCATCGTATCAGTTTGTGTAGCTCATCGTATCAGTTTGTGTAGCTCATCGTATCAGTTTGTGTAGCTCATCGTATCAGTTTGTACATGTATAGCTCATCGTATCAGTTTGTGTAGCTCATCGTATCAGTTTGTGTAGCTCATCGTATCAGTTTGTACAATGTATAGCTCATCGTATCAGTTTGTGTAGCTCATCGTATCAGTTTGTGTAGCTCATCGTATCAGTTTGTGTAGCTCATCGTATCAGTTTGTGTAGCTCATCGTATCAGTTTGTGTAGCTCATTGTATCAGTTTGTGTAGCTCATCGTATCAGTTTGTACAATGTATAGCTCATCGTATCAGTTTGTGTAGCTCATCGATCAGTTTGTGTAGCTCATCGTATCAGTTTGTGTAGCTCATCGTATCAGTTTGTGTAGCTCATCGTATCAGTTTGTGTAGCTCATCGTATCAGTTTGTGTAGCTATTGTATCAGTTTGTGTAGCTCATTGTATCAGTTTGTATAGCTCATTGTATCAGTTTGTGTAGCTCATCGTATCAGTTTGTGTAGCTCATTGTACCAGTTTGTGTAGATCATCGTATCAGTTTGTGTAGCTCATCGTATCAGTTTGTGTAGCTCATCGTATCAGTTTGTGTAGCTCATCGTATCAGTTTGTATAGCTCATCGTATCAGTTTGTGTAGCTCATCGTATCAGTTTGTGTAGCTCATCGTATCAGTTTGGATAGCTCATCGTATCAGTTTGGATAGCTCGTCATCAGAAAGCCCAACCAAGAGAGAGTTAAAATAATCTAATTCAGTTAGAATAAAAGACACTTGCAGCTTGTTTGTGGCATCAGCAGACAGAGGTGGGCAGTTCCGGCTATTCTGTTGAGTATAGATAAATGACTTTGTGCGGGTAGTTAAAATAAGTTTCCGTTTTCAATGTGACACATCATTACGTATGTCGATAGTAACATAGTCACATATATACACGGCAAACCCATTTATATTCATTACGTATGTTGATAGTAATATAGTCACATATATACACGGCAAACCCATTTATATTCATTACGTATGTCGATAGTAACATAGTCACATATATACACGGCAAACCCATTTATATTCATTACGTATGTCGATAGTAACATAGTCACATATATACACGGCAAACCCATTTATATTCATTACGTATGTCGATAGTAACATAGTCACATATATACACGGCAAACCCATTTATATTCATTACGTATGTCGATAGTAACATAGTCACATATATACACGGCAAACCCATTTATATTCATTACGTATGTCGATAGTAATATAGTCACATATATACACGGCAAACCCATTTATATTACGAAAGCAACAAACTGTGGTAATAATCAAAAGTTGACTGGCCAACGTTAATACAACCGGGGACAGATTTGAAAGTGGGATGCATGTGGAAGGTAACACCGGGGGCTATGTGTCAGTTGCACGCCGGAAAAGCCGGCAGCTCGCTTGCGTGTTGGAGAATTTGTCGCCTATGGCTTTTCTTTTCACCCAGAACAGTTGGCGATTTTGAAGATTTTTGGTGATGATTTTCATGAACAATGAATGCAGTACAAACGAGATAAAAAGAATCATATTTATTGATCATATAAAAAAAGACTAGGCACGTCTCTCTGTCTCTGTCTATCTGTCTCTATCTCTCTGTCTCTGTCTCTCTGTCTCTCTTTCTCTTTCCCCCCCTGTCATTCCCTCTCTCATCCTATCTCTCTCTTTCCCCATCTCTCTCGTCATTTTCTTTGCCCCCCCCCCCCCCCCCGGCAACCTCTTGGAATAGAAATCTGTCTGAAAGATGTAAGGAATGGAAGAGAAGTGCCAGATGAAATGGGGGTTGGGATGGGCTGGGGTGGACGGGGGAGTAAGGGGAGAGAGCATTTTCTCCAGTTCTCCAGACTGACTCTAGTATAAATGGTGTTTTGATGAACGCTAAAATTACACCCAAATCAAATACTCTAGTATCAACAGTAGTGTTCTATGGCTGTGCATGACCACGATCGATTTTGTGCGTGGTAAAATTGGGTCAAAACATACACTCCCATTTTCTTCCACTTGAAACACAAAGTGAGCTGGAACATGACACACTCATTCAGATTAACGCTTCCGCGATCATTACACAGGGATGCAAGAAACCCAACTAGAAAGAGGTCCATGAACTACCGATAGACTGGAAGCGCCGGTTCGAACCGAGGTGGAAGAAACGCCAGGGGCACCTTCTGATGACAGCAGAAGGGCGTCCAGGAGCCATGACCTGGATGAGGCCCGACTCCCTTAGAATATAAGGAGTCTACGGCTGGTACATTTGCGTGAAGGAGCTTCTCTCCTGAGGACCTTCTGCAGTCCAGCTCTTCCAGCGTTTCTCGTTACTGATGAATTATACATGGAAGGCCAGAAAGCTGGCTTACTTTCTTTGTTTTATTTGGACTGGATTGAATTCATCATTTTGCCCGGGTAAAATGCTGGCCGCCTTCCGTGTAGCACGTCGCCCTGGTACGGCGCCACCTATTTTTGTTGTTGCTGTCCTGTGTTCACTTGACAGAGGATTGTTATGCATAATTTTGCCAGGGACATTTATTGGGTTGTCGTGGGATTTCTTTTCTTTTTTTTTTTTAGCTATTCGTCAGTTCATCAACGTATTCGAAAGACTACCACCCAGACCACGCACTCAGAGTCCAATACATAGAGGAGAACATTTCTGCTCCGATCGAGAATTGAACTCATGTTTCAGGCGTCCTAATGGGGTGCTTTATCCACGAGGCCGTACTCAGTGATATGTAGTTCTGGCAAGAATCACCCTAAAACCATGTCTACACAATTTGTCACTTTAAGGTCTAAAACTCCATCAGTCCTTTCCTCCGTTCCTTATCCGCAAAGTTGCCATTAGCAACTTTTCAGGGCATTGAATTTGAAGTGTGTTCGCTAAAGACCCAGCCAAGAAATGTTCGTTGATATTGACATCAAAATTGGACTAGACCCATTCAATATTATTATCACCATCATCATCGTCATCATGTTCCTTGCCTCATAGCGATGGCGATCATGGCCTCCATATGAATCTATCCTTTGTCGCTGCAAGTACGTCTTCCACCCTGTGTATCCTCATCCACTGCGCAAGTCCGTCCAGTATTTTTCCCTGGGTCTACCTGGTGCTCTTTTTCCCTCTGGCTTTTCTGTTATGACTAGGTGCTCTAATTTCTCTTGCCTCATGAAATGTCCTACAAATGTTGCTTGTCTTTTCCTGATTTTCTTCATTAATGTTCTTTTTGTATCTGCCACCTTCAAGATTGTCTCGTTTGTTTTCTTTGCTGTTCATGGAACTCTTAACATTCTTCTTAGAAACCACATTTCAGCTGCCTCAAGCTTGTTCTGACTTTGCGTGTTGACTGTTCACGCTTCACATCCATACGACAATATCGGTTCTATATAACACTGAAGAACTCTCTTCCTGTTATTAATTAATAGGCATGTGTTGGTAAGATCGCTTTTCATCTTTTTGAATGCTGTTTTAACCTGGCCGACTCTGTGGACTATTTTTAATACATGTGCATCTTCCGTCTGATGAGATGATTGTTCTCAGATACTTAAACTTATCAACTTTTCTCAATATGGTGCCTTTTGCAATATTTTGCGTCAGGGGGTTTCCTGTCTTCCACCGATCACCATGACTTTAGTCTCCTTGCTAACCAGCCCCAGTTATCTATCTCCGCCTCCATCTCTTACCATATTCGCAAGATCTTGCAAGTCTTTTTCATTTTCTGTAATTAGAACGGTGTCATCTGCACAACAAAGAGTGTTTATCATTTTTCCTCCAACCTTTATCCCAGGGCACTCCTGCAGGCTTCCCATCATGGCTTCGCTGCAGTATTATGTATTATGCTTTTGCGAAATAACTTATCATGAGCCAAGCTTCTATCCAGCTTCGGTCAAGATCCTTCCGTAATCACCTGATGCCTGTAAAGTGTATTCACAGGGCACAGATGGATACGCACGACACGCACACGCACACGCACATGCATACAGTGAACCCACAGAACACATTACAAATACTTAAACACACACATGCATGTGCGTACGTACTTATTTAAAACAAATGCGACTGCCCGCGCCCAAGCAAACAGGAACCAGAAGAACAAGCAAACCAAAGTAAGCGCGTATTCAACACAACAAGACAAGACAAGCGCAAATTTTCGGCCAACCGGCCTTTGTCAAGCGCGAATGCACGGTCACAAACAGACCACAAACAACACCAAACAACGGATAATAAGAAGAGGACTAAAAACTTCCCTGCCGCCTCGTCCAGTGGATAAAAAGGGACCAAATGGAATGCCCATATGTTCATGAGCAGTAGTAAGAAGTGGACGAGGCGGCAGGGAAGTTTTTAATCCTCTTTTTATTATCCGTTGTTTGGTGTTGTTTGTGGTCTGTTTGTGACCGTGCATTCAGGCTTGACAAAGGCCGGTTGGCCGAAAATTTGCGCTTGTCTTGTCTTGTTGTGTTGAATGCGCGCTTACTTTGGTTTGCTCGTTCTTCTGGTTCCTGTACGTACTTATTGTTATTTTTGTGTAATGCCCAGCCGACTGCATAGAGCCATATCAGGGCTATACCCGTTTCAAAACATACACAATACTTCAACAAGGGGAAAAATAAAAAATTGAGAACACACATCAATGCTTTTGGGCATATAATCTAAAGAGGTGCCCCTGGCGTTGACCATCCAATTTATCGCACAGGGGATTTAAAAAACATACATACATACATACGTACATACATACATACATACATACATACATACATACATACATATATACATACATAGGCTACATACATACATACATTCATACATACATACATACTTACATACATACATCCCTACTTACCTACCGCTGCCCAACTGCCTACCTACCTCACTACCTACCTATTTACCTATCTGCCTACCTGTCTATCTACCCATCTACGTTTCAGCGTGCATACCTGCCTACCTGCTTACCTGTCTACCTGCCTATATCCCTACCTGCCTGTCTAGCTACCTAGCTATCTGCTTGCCTGTCTACCTGCCTATCTACCTACCTGCCTGTTTACCTACCTACCTTTACCCACCTGTCTGCCTATCTACCTACCTAACTATGTACCTGCCCATGGTATAAGCTTGATCAGGAAGTATCTCTCTGTGGAAACAACTGCAAAACTCGTTCTCTCCTTCATAATGTCTCGCATTGACTATTGCAATTCACTCCTGTCCGGTCTTCCTGCCTCCACCACTCACATCCTACAGCGCATTCAAAACAATGCTGCACGCCTTGTACTCAAAAAGAAAAAAGCTGACCACATATCTCCTCTCCTGGCACAACTTCACTGGCTCCCTGTATCAAAGCGCATACGGTACAAACTAGACACCATGTGCTACAAAAGCCTCAATAACGCAGCCCCCGATTACCTGTCAAGCCTACTTGAGATCTATGTTCCCTCACGTACCCTCCGCTCTGCCTCCGATCCTCTGACTTTTCGCTTTCCACGCACTAAGCTCAATACCTATGGTCCACGAGCCTTCTCTGTTTCTGGTCCGCTCTCCTGGAACAAACTTCCTCTCTCAGTCCGTCAGCAACCTACTTTTGTCTCCTTCAAGTCCGCTCTCAAAACTCACCTTTTCTCCTCTGCATAAAATCCTGACCTCACTCAATCCCCTCTGCAGCCTGTCTCCACTCGGAGGGGAATCACATTGCAATATATAATTGTATATAATATGCTCTCTATAATTTTCCATTGCATTTATTCTTTCTCCCCATTTATAGCCGTGTGCGTGTGTGTGTGTGTGTGTGTGGGCGCGCGCGCGCGCGCGCGTGTGTGTGTGTGTGTGTGTGTGCGTGAGTGCGTGTGTGTGCGTGCGTGTGTGTGCGTGCGTGTGTGTGTGTGTGTTTCAGCGCTTAGATTTGATTTTATCAAGATTTTGCGCTATATAAATATTGTAATTATTATTATTATTATTACTACCTACCTACTGCCTACCTACCTACCTACCTACCTATTTACCTGTCTACGTAACCCACCTATCTACCTGCCTACCTACGTACTTATCTACCTACCTGTCCTCATAGCTACTGGTCATACAAATGGACCGGCACTCACATACATACACACACGCACGCATACGCACACACACATACACGCGCACACACGCACGTACATACATGCACACGCACACGCACACACCACACACACACACACACACACACACACACACACACACACGCACGCACGCACGCACACACACACACATTCAAAATAAGGAGGAAGAGGAGAAAAACCACCACCACCACCAGCAGCAACATGTATCAGATTGTAATTTCACGAAACAGAGATATTTACATACATACCACAGGCAGCTGTGTGCTTCTCGCGACAGAATAAATCACAATGAATCATTGGGAGTGTGTTCGAGTCTGTCAGTAACTAGGAGTACACGTATCAAATTTAAAGCCAATATGTGTAACTCACATAATAAATCATCGGTAACTCTTTG
>JAPXFY010000018.1:70372828-70380328 GCA_030674185.1 Monoplex corrugatus
TTGTTCTCATTGCTTAACAATGAATTGGCGAATTACATTTCTGACAGTGACAGACAAGTCATAGTATTCAGCTTCTGCCAAATCTCACCGATTTGTTCATTTTACTATCTGACGACTCTTTTGCCCTTTCATAAACCAATGTGACGGTCTTCATAACCAACTAAACGCATGTGAAAGAAAGTTGCAAAAGGCTTACACTGTGTGTAAATAAGGGAACAAAAACTGAAGCAGGGTATTTAGAAAAGCTGGCTTCCTGGAAGATGATGGAAAGTGGTATTACGATTGCACAGAATGAAAAACGATAACAAATACTGCTATCTTATGTTTACATTTACAACAGTGCTTTGCTTAAGACAGTATACAGGCTATTTACATGTAAGAGCTAAAGGATAGAGGGTGGTACTGTGCTTAAGCAAAGCTAAGAGCAAGTGCGATGAAATGACAAAGACAACATTTTTTTTAAGCTAAGGTGCAATCCAAATTAATGTATAGTTTGGAGATTTAGGGCCTTCAGCTTTTATCAGGTACTGAAAACTTAATATTTCCAAAATATAAGAAACATATTAATGTACCACCAGTAGGACTTCAAATCTGGTCTATAACGAGTTTGGAAAAAAGAGTCCATATTTTATAAATGCTTAATTCAGTGTTTTAATTTTTGGTTCAGAGTATTTTAAATGGATTTGAGAAGACTACCCTGGCAGTCACACAGAATGCTTAGGATTCTTAATGAGAGTGGAAGGAAAAGCTGGCTTTGATATCAGATAAATGGGTTCTACTTTGTCTGGGTATTTAAAGGAGTCAGAAAAATGAATTTTTTTTAGCAATATTCAAACAGAGAATGACTGACTTCGTCATAACAAGTATGATAATCAAACGCAGAAGTTAAGAAAAATTGTGGAAAGTTCAATCCTGTAGGTGTACTTTTTAATTAGGTGTTCACCTGTGTTATATTGATATTTATTGTTTTTTTTTTAGTTGCCATCAAACTGCTTCGGTATGGACTTCTACCAATTAAGGACAATTCTCTCAGATACAGTGAATGTTCATTGGACAGATATTGTCTAGTGTGTAAAGGACACGTAGAACATGAATGCCACTTTCTGCTCAGTTGTTCTCTTTATGGTGACCTGTGATCAAGAAATATGGACAACACATAAAATTTCTTGATGGCTGTTCTTAGATAACGGAACGAAAGGAAAAGTCAAAATTTGTCAAACTTTGTTTTTCATGCTACAACAACAACAACAACAACAACAGCAATGGTCGAATCTGTCGTCGTGTTGCTCTGAATTCTGACATACTTTAGTCGATGAATTATGAAACATGAACTACAGTGCAAAACGTTCACCTGCTTCCTCCAGTGTACGTGCAACATGAAAAATACCGTCGTTCAAACCTATTGTCCACCTCCACACAACTGTATATGGGTCAGTGGTCAAAGTACAGTGACTAATTTTGTCATGGTCATTGTCATTAACCAATAAAATGTACTCATAATAAGCTGTTAAAAGAATTACAAAAAATTAAGAACAAGTTAATACGAAGTTAAGAACAAGTTCAAAATGGGCATCAGTGAAGATTATACACACATTCTTACAATGGATAAAACAAGGAAACATAACTGTCCTTATTTCTTTTCATTTTCATCAAAGAATTAGCTCAGGATGTTTGACTTGATCAAAGCATGGGATGATGACACAAACTCCAGTACTGACCAAAGTGTTATTTTTGTTTGCAGATGATATGGGATCGAAAACTCCTGGAGGACTGCAAAATTAGTAAAAACATTTCGTATATTACCTTATAAAAGATAAACACTTGAAGCAATACATTAGTTAATGTGAATGCAATTAACTTAAGGGAGCAGACCTACCCAGATTTGGGTACCAAGATTGTGATGTTCAGTGTTTCAGTTCTAATTAACCAATCACCATGATATTTAACAAGAAGATACCTCAGACAGTATTCTTTGGATTGAATATCTTTGTTGGGGTCTGTGAGTTATGAAAAGTTGACAAAAATTGATTAATTAAAAAAATGTTCTCGAGAAAATGAAAAAATATAGTTCATACTGTGACATTTATAACTACACATATATTCATGTTAGGAATTTGATATTTAGTGAGCAAACACATCTGTATAGTATGTATGGCATGTAGTAAAATCTTAGCTCTACTATCATTATTTTTTGTACAATCATCACACCAATTTTTATGAATAATTTTAATAATAAAAAAAACAAAAAAACAACAACTTTTGATAAAAATATTTCTTTCAAAAGAACTGCACGATTTTACTACCGGCTATAGGTACCTGTCCCTGCTATATGTGTGCTAAATATCAAGGAAATCGGATAAAAACTTTTGAACATATTATATCTGATGTATACAATCTCGCGAAAAATCGCAAACTTTCGCGGACTAAAAACTAAACTCAATTTCCTACTCACAGACCCCAACAAAGATATTCAATCCAAAGAATACTGTCTGAGGTATCTTCTTGCCAAATATCATGGTGATTGGTTAATTAGAACTGAAGCACTGAACATCACAATCTTGGTACCCAAATCTGGGTAGGTCTGCCCCCTTAATAATATTTTGCAAAAGAGCAGTTTCGAGCATTTAACGAAAAATGATTCTGTTATGGTACAGGAACGAATGTTACGAATCTGTCATACATTTGGAATTACATTTGATCATAATACAGAATCTAGGAATTTGTCATACATTTGGAATTACATTTGATAATAATACAGAATCTAGGAATTTGTCATACATTTGGAATTACATTTGATCATAATACAGAATCTATGTCATACATTTGGAATTACATTTGATCATAATACAGAATCTATGTCATACATTTGGAATTACATTTGAAGATAATTACAGAATCTATGTAATACATTTGGAATTACATTTGATCATAATACAGAATCTTATCTTTTTGTAGCAGTGATTTAGCAGTTAAAAGGAAGTTTTTTTTTTGATGGAAATGCTCAGTATTTTGTATAAGACTGACTGACTCACTGATTTGAGATATTTGAAAAGTTCTTTGATAGCAAAGTACAGCCAATCCTTTGTTGCAACCATACAAATCTAAGGTATAGGAGTGTTGCCGCCTAAAAAAACCCAAAGGAACAAACATAATAATAATGATAATGATAACAACAACAACAACAAGAACAACAAGAACAACAAGAATAATAATGATAATAATAATAATAATAATAATAATAATAATAATAATAATAATAATAATAATAATAATAATAACAATAATAATAATAACAATGATGATGATGAGGATGAGGATGAGGATGATGATGATGATGATGATACTACTAATTTATTATGGCGCCAAATTTGACACTTCAAATCAAAGCGCACCCACGCACCAGACATTTGCATATGCGATCAACGTAGACCACCTTACAACACGTGGGAAAAACACCATGTTATTTTGTTCGCAGTCAAATGATTTCTTTGTTTTGGAGAAACCGAATTCAGTGATCTATGGAGATACTGGAATATGCCTATCTTATATGAAAGTATATGATAAAATGATGAAGTACTGCTTCAAGATGAGTAGAATTAATAATAGTGCAAACCATGAAAGTATATGATAAAATGATAAAGTACTGCTTCAAGATGAGTAGAATTAATAATAGTGCAAACCATGAAAGTATATGATAAAATGATGAAGTACTGCTTCAAGATGAGTAGAATTAATAATAGTGCAAACCATGAAAGTACATGATAAAATGATAAAGTACTGCTTCAAGATGAGTAGAATTAATAATAGTGCAAACCATGAAAGTATATGATAAAATGATAAAGTACTGCTTCAAGATGAGTAGAATTAATAATAGTGCAAACCATGAAAGTATATGATAAAATGATAAAGTACTGCTTCAAGATGAGTAGAATTAATAGTGCAAACCATGAAAGTATATGATAAAATGATAAAGTACTGCTTCAAGATTAATAGAATTAATAATAGTGCAAACCATGAAAGTATATGATAAAATGATGAAGTACTGCTTCAAGATGAGTAGAATTAATAGTGCAAACCATGAAAGTATATGATAAAATGATGAAGTACTGCTTCAAGATGAGTAGAATTAATAATAGTACAAACCATGAAAGTATATGATAAAATGATAAAGTACTGCTTCAAGATGAGTAGAATTAATAGTGCAAACCATGAAAGTATATGATAAAATGATAAAGTACTGCTTCAAGATGAGTAGAATTAATAATAGTGCAAACCGATTACCAAGCGAAGCCTATTGATTTTTGTTGCATTTAGACGAACAAGAAAAACAGCTGGTCGTGTTTGCCAAAATTTGTTTGAATTTGATGTTTGTGCTTGTCGCGAGTTCAATCTAAGCCCTCTACATGTACATGGAAACAGGCGTGTTCACTGCCCATCTGTAATGCTCAAATCGTTCTGATGGTATCCGCTTTGTATTCTACCTTTCTCGTTCACCCCTCCCCCCTTCTCCCCTCCATATTTCGAGGCTTTGCCAGCGCATAGGCGTTTGCACAAATTGAAGGAGTCTGCCAGATAATTGCTCGCAGATTTAGGTGAAATGCAGACAGAAATGTCCGAGCGTGGTGACATCCCCCTGGAACAGACTTTAGGCACCAGTGTCTCAAATCGGATTTTTTTAATCAAGGCGTGGATTCAAGCAAAATGCATGTATACATTGTCTTTAAACAGAAAAAAAAAAGATAAAGTGTTAGTTTGGGAACTGGGATTTTGGTATGAAAGTTGCAAGTTGAAGCCTTGTAATTTTATAGTGCGTTTCGATCAAACCGTTGTCAGACAGAATACATGTACATTATTGCTGGAGGCACGTACACGTATTTAACCCTTTGACTCCCGTGCCCTGTCCACCAGCATCCTGCATTGTCAACCATGTTAGCAAAGCAAAAACGTAACCCTTTGACTTCCTCACCCTCTCCACCGGCTTCCTGCAGGAAGCTAGTGGAGAGGGCGAGGAAGTCAAAGGGTTTTAAAGTTTTTGCAGTTGGTTGATAGGGTGCGGGAGTCAAAGGGTTAAAGAAGATCACCATTCTAGCACATTCTCTGCATATAAAATACACTGTCGTACAGACATGTTGTGACTATTGTGCAGATCTTCCGTTAGACCTAAAGTACATAGAACTTTTGCTGTCCAGGTCTTAAGGATCTGTCTGAAAGCTTGATTTGTGCTGGCCAGATTTCGTAGAATTTCATGGGCCTTTGAACTTCTTTCGCTCTTGTTAACACACACGCGCGCGCGCGCACACACGCACGCAAGTACACGCACACTGGCACACACAGACACACACAGACACACACACACTCACTCACACTAACACACACACTCACTCACACTCATACACTCACACACACTCTCACTCACACACACACCACACACACACACACACACAACACATCACTACACCATACACACACACACTCACTACACCACACACACCACACACTCACACACACACACCACACACCACAAACACACACACACACACCAAACAACTCACACACACACTCACAACACACACACAACACCACAAAACACCACACTCACTCACATCACTCACACACACATACACACAAACATACTCACACACTCACTCACACACAGACTCACAACACATACACACACACACACACACACACACACTCACACACTCACTCACACACACACTCACAACAACACACACACACACACACACACACACACACACACACACACACACTCTCTCTCTCACACACACACACACACGCACACGCACACGCACACACATTCCGTCTCTTCACCACCATCACCATCACCATCACTATCACCGGCACAGCAAAGGTGGTGGCTAGTGGCACTGTCCAGACCAGACTCAAACAAAGCACAGCGCCGCACGCCGCACTACGACGACGACGACAACGACGCACGCGGTGCAAGCGATGCTGCAATAGAAAATCTGCCTCCGCCAGCCGCCGCGTTCGTATCTCCAGCACACACACACACAAAACAACACAACACCTAGCTCGCTGCTTGCTCAGTCTCACTAGTGGCGGTTCGACTCAGTTTCTGGCGTGTGAGAGGAAAAAGAAGAAGAAGAAGAAGAAGAAGAAGAAGAAGAAGAGAAATGGGTTTGATCTCAACGGTTAGTGTGTGCTGTGTGGAGAGAAAAACCTCTTGTGTTATGTGTGCTGAGTGCGGTACAGTGTTTCCCCAATCTCAGGTTGTAGACTACTAATTACTGTGCGAGTCTGGCGTTTTGTGAGGTCTGGTCTGTTCTCTCTCTCTCTCTCTCTTTGCGTCTTCTTCCAGGCAGTCGTGCTACCTGTGTGAGCTGGCAGGACCAAGTGCTGTCACGTCACATACACATGCCAGAAGACAGGTGAGACAACGATGCTGCTTCCTTTTAGAGCCTGCTCCCCTCTTCTCCCTTTCCCACCCCTCCCTGTCTCTTGATGGTGGTGAAGTCGGAGCGAGTACCTCAGTGGTGATTGGGGTCTGTCAGCGACACTCCCTGGGCTACAGTCTGGAGCTGGTTTTCCTGTTGTGAGTGTCAGTGCAGCCATTGCGGACGAGACAGACAGAGAGAGCTGGTGACAGTGGCTGTTCAAGCACACAGCTGACATACGACGATGTCAGTCGCCGACAATGGTGTAGGCCGGCGGCAGCGGTGGTGGTGACGGTGGTGGTAAACGTGTATCGCAATGTGGGGCCTGCCTCCCTGCCCCTGCCCGCCCTCTCGCCTCCCCGTTCCAGACACATCACCCCCTTTTCTGACCACCACACCCCACCCCCTCCTCCATCCCACTTCCCTCCACTCCTGTCCGCTCCTCTGCTACGTCCCGCCGTCGCCGCCCTAGTGTTGGTAGTTGCGTAGCTGGTGGTGTAAAGGTGGTGGTGGTAGTGGTGGTGGTGGTGTTGTGGATGATTTGATTGCCGTCAGCAGTATTGCCAGCATTGACGTGACAAGCGCTCCGGCCTGCTTCCTTCTTGTGTATGTTTGTGTGTGTTTGGTGAGTGGGCTGCTGCTGCTAGTGGTGTTATTGTTGTTACTGAGTGGTCTGTGGGATGAGGACCCAGTGTGGGCCAGTTTCCAGGTCCATTTCTATCGTCTGATGACCGGTCCAGTTGCAGGTTCTGTTGTATCGCCTATACACTTCCTGGACCAGTGTTTTTCTGTGCAGTCCATATGACTTCGACAAAGTGCGCGGCATCGGCAAGTGTTCCATATGTACACAGAGTAATAGGCCTGTAGTGTATGTGTTGGTGTGTGGCCGGACGAGCGGTAATGTACACAAACTATATACCTTCTGTTCGATATTATACCTTCTGTTCGATATTATACCTTCTGTTCGATATTATACCTTCTATTTGAGTAGTGTTGGTCATACACTCAACAGAGTCAGCTGTGTGTTGTACATGCTGGTGTTCATTTACAGTTTCACGTTACACACAACAGACTGACATTATTT
>JAPXFY010000018.1:70395328-70410328 GCA_030674185.1 Monoplex corrugatus
GGGCAACGAGAGATAGAGGCAGATGGAAGTCCATGATCGCCAACGCCATGCGGCAGGGCACCTGATGATGATGATGATAGTATTGGTACCTTTTGACAGTTACATATGATATTCTCAGTCAGGTGATCCTTCCTTGACACTAGAATGTTTCTGTCCACGACAGGAGCACAGTTTGATGCTTCTTAACAATCTTTCTGATAACACATTCTTTCTTAGTACTCACACTCTGCTGATCGTCAGAGAGTCACTCAAGTTATCCTTAATGCCAGAATATGTTTTTACCATCAGAAGTGCTTCTTACTTCTTGGTGCTTTCTGATCTCAAAAGTCCTCATTTAGGTGCTCCATAGTGTCTTTCTGACCGTGACAGATACACATTCATGTTGTACTATTATCACTTTGCATTTATATTGATTGTGCTTGTGCATTTCTTCGCCAAGTCAGTTCTTCTTAATATTGTTAAGTTCTTTTCTGGGAATGATATAAACAGATATCCGTATTGAAACCCCTCTTGTATACACCGTGTGCTAATTAAACTCTTCAGTCTCGTTACTTCATAGATATCATTTTAATCCCAGTTATGTACTGTAGTCGTACTTTATTAACTTAAGCATAAAATCTTTCTTTCTCTCTCTCTGTCTCTCTGTCTTTCACTCTTTCTCTCTCTGTCTGTCTTGTCTGTCTGTCTCTCTATCTCTCTACACACATACACACACACACACACATACACACACACGCACGCACGCACACACACATACACACACAACACACACACACACACACACACACACACACACACACACACACACACACACACACACACACACAATATATATATATACTCGTACTGACAGAGAGACAGAGAGACAGGCAGACAGACAGACAGACACACACAAGCACACACACAAACATATGTAATATATATATATATATATATATATATATATATATATATATGTAGAGAGATATATAGATATATATGTATATCCCTCTCCCCCATCACCTCTCTCTTTATCACCCCCCCCACATTCTTTCCCTATCTGTACTTTTACTTCATAACCACTCAGATATCAAAGATCTGCACGAAGCATTGTTTTCACATTTTCTTGGCCTCATCCATACAGACGACATACATTACAGGTCTGTTGCTATGGAAGCTTCTTTCTGTGGATTCATTTGTAGGAGACATTTACATAGGATCACGTGTCGAGCACGTTTCGACACTGATTATCTCCTCATCCCAGTGATTATCTCCTCATCCCACCCGTTTATTCTTGTTTATTACGGGTATATTGCTAGCTTTTCCTTCAGCTTTATCTTTGTTTATGTCTGAACTTGTCTAGGTCTGTGAAAAAAATCAGCAGAAAGGACAGGAGGAAGGAAAGTGAGGAAGACTGCGATGAGCACAATATATGTGGATTTTTGCTATTTGTTTACTTGTTTGTTTAGTTAGTTGGTTGGTTGGTTTTTATGTTTGTTATTGTTGGTTTTGTAATGGGAATGGGAGATGGCTGCGAGGGGCTCTTTCAGTATAAATAGTATCCCCACCTTCTGGAAATTCTGTGCTAGAAAGTTCCTCTTTTCTGTCACTCTCTTTGTTTCTTCTGCCTTGTTGCCTTGCTTTCTGTCATTTCTACTTATTTTCTGCCTTAATGGTCCATTCACCTGTATTTTTTCGATAAAGTCTTACGTACTTTTTCTTCGGATTGATAATTGGGTACATGTATGAAGTGCATTTTTGGCTCTTAGGAGGTGAGATATGCGGAAGCAATTTTAGGTAATTTATGCCTGTTTTTATATATGTTTTGGTGTCCTTATGCATGCTTATATTTGTATTCAGGTGTGTTTTTTTTAAATCTCCCCTGTGCGATAAATCGGACGGAATGGTCCTACGCCGAGGGCATGTCCTTAGATTAAGTGCGCGAATGCATTGATATGTGTATTTAATTTTTTAATTTTTTTTCCTGTTGAAGTTTTGTGTGTTTTGAAGCGGTTATAGCCCTGATATGGCTCTGCACAGTCGGCTGGGCTTTAAACAACAATAAAAGTAAAGTAAAATAAAGGGAGATGGCTGATGGAAGGAAGGGATGGGGACGGGTCATTGTGTTGGAAGGTGGATGGAGGACGTGTGTCGTGTTGTCTAGAAACGGGTTTCTGTGATATAGCTGCATACAGCGTTCGTGTAGTCAGTTCATGTTGGAGACTGGGTACGTTTTCATTCATTTCCTCTTTTTTTCCACGGAACATAGTTGGTAGAGATATGAAGGTATACATTACACTGCAACCTGGCCTGCGTTATTTTAATGGCGTATTGATTCAAAGATAGACATAGAACCTGTGCGCTAAGTTGGATCTCAAGATGTTGTCGAGGTTTGTAGCTTATGCCATGTGCAGGCTTGTAGCTTATGCCATATGCCTTGTGCAGGCTTGTAGCTTATGCCATGTGCAGGCTTGTAGCTTATGCCTTGTGCAGGCTTGTAGCTTATGCCATGTGCAGGCTCGTAGCTTATGCCATGTGCAGGCTTGTAGCTTATGCCTTGTGCAGGCTTGTAGCTTATGCCATGTGCAGGCTTGTAGCTTATGCCTTGTGCAGGCTTGTAGCTTATGCCATGTGCAGGCTCGTAGCTTATGCCATATGCAGGCTTGTAGCTTATGCCTTGTGCAGGCTTGTAGCTTATGCCATGTGCGGGCTTGTAGCTTATGCCATGTGCAGGCTTGTAGCTAGTTATGCCATGTGCAGGCTTGTAGCTTATGCCATGTGCAGGCTTGTAGCTTATGCCATGTGCAGGCTTGTAGCTTATGCCATGTGCAGGCTTGTTGTTTATGCCATGTGCAGGCTTGTAGCTTATGCCATGTACGGGCTTGTAGTTATGCTTTGTAGCTATGCCATGTGCAGGCTTGTAGCTTATGCCATGTGCAGGCTTGTAGCTTATGCCATGTGCAGGCTTGTAGCTTATGCCCTGTGCAGGCTTGTAGCTTATGCCATGTGCAGGCTTGTAGCTTATGCCATGTGCAGGCTTGTAGCTTATGCCATGTGCAGGCTTGTAGCTTATGCCATGTGCAGGCTTGTAGCTTATGCCATGTGCAGGCTTGTAGCTTATGCCATGTGCAGGCTTGTAGCTTATGCCATGTGCTGGCTTGTAGCTTATGCCATGTGCGGGCTTGTAGCTTATTCCATGTGCGGCTTGTAGCTTATGCCATGTGCAGGCTTGTAGCTTATGCCATGTGCAGGCTTGTAGCTTTATGCCATGTGCAGGCTTGTAGCTTTATGCCATGTGCAGGCTTGTAGCTTATGCCATGTGCAGGCTTGTAGCTTATGCCATGTGCAGGCTTGTAGCTTATGCCATGTGCAGGCTTGTAGCTTATGCCATGTGCAGGCTTGTAGCTTATGCCATGTGCAGGCTGGCAGCTTATGCCATGTGCAGGCTTGTAGCTTATGCCATGATCATTTTCAACCTTCTCCGTCACATGGCAACTGTGGCGTGAATGCATATGGAATATAAATTTTATTTATAAGCGCTACACAAGAATGTTTTATGATAATCATGTATTCTGAGAGTTGAGACGTTATTATTAAAAACTGGTTTTAATTAGCGCATTTTTCTATTTATGTTTGTATGTTTATTTATATATAGAATAATGTATGTTTATTTATATATAGAATAATGTATGTTTATTTATATATAGAATAATGTATGTTTATTTATATATAGAATAATGTATGTTTATTTATATATAGAATAATGTATGTTTATTTATATATAGAATAATGTATGTTTATTTATATATAGAATAATGTGTGTTTATTTATATATAGAATAATGTATGTTTATTTATATATAGAATAATGTATGTTTATTTATATATAGAATAATGTATGTTTATTTATATATAGAATAATGTATGTTTATTATATATAGAATAATGTATGTTTATTTATATATAGAATAATGTATGTTTATTTATATATAGAATAATGTATGTTTATTTATATATAGAATAACAATGACTAGCTGTGAAACAGGTCCAGTGGGATCTAATGCTGCTAATGCTTGACTAATGAAGTGTTCTCAGGATTTGAGTTTCTCGTAGTGCCATTGCGTCCTCAGGATCTCATTAGTATTAGTAGCATTCAAGTCCCCCTTGATATTACACTTCTGCTGTCATTTATGATCTTGATACTAGTAATGTTCTGCACTCTAATTCTCATCAATACTATTTTATGCTCATTTGGATACTGTTAGTATTGCTACCATTCTGACCTTTACAGTTGATTACTATGGAGTCAGACAGGCTGATGTCAAGGTCACAGAGCCAGACAGACAAATGACTGACGGCACTAATGATACGTGGCAATAGGGAAGTTACACGTGAATGATTTTATCATCATCCAGCCTGTCAGTAAACCCGTTAATACAGGCATTGTGCCACGATGAGATTTTGTTGCTGCGGACTCTGGCCTGTATGCCTACCATTGGCCTGTGTGCCTACCGTCATCAGGAATACAAAATAAGCGCACCTGGGTATGTTCAAATGCCACGCCAGAGACTGAAAATAAACACACGATAATTGCCAAACACAAACCAGGCGTAAAGACTTCTTATGAAACACAGAAGGAAAAGGCTGACCAAACGAAACTTAAAGGAAGTAATCATGAGGCACTTTCGTGTTTGATAAAAGGATTGAAGAGGTCTTTCCCCTCACTGTGGCCAGCCACTCGCTGTAAACAGTCCAGAAAGCTCATTACAAACAGAAAATAAAACTTACCACTGAGTCGTTTCTCTGCAGTTAACATTTCAGACATCCGACATGACATTAAGTTACTGAGATTATCGATCCTTTTACCAAACTTCAAATGACCATACTCTGGAGGATCCAGCTGCTAGTTTGATATATAATTTGCAGTGTGACGACTTTTTAAGGAAACTAAACTAAACGTAAATACAAATTCAACTCAGCTCAACTCGATTAAACTGAACTAAATAATAACAGTTAATGGTACCGAATTCACCAAACACTACAATATGAATGGGAGCGTGTTTTGATATTTGGAGATGTAGACAATATTTTTGAGAGTTTATGAACATTTTTCTAATGATTTTTTTGTCTTAAGTTTTGTTCTTCCTGTATGTTTTCTCGGAGTTGGAAGATTTCCAGACAGAGTGGAGTTAAAGGGTTTTGTCCATTCAGACTATTCAGTGTGGAGTGCGTAGTCTATTCATTAAAGCATTGCCTGTTCGATTAATGGATAGGACAAGGATTTTTCTCCCCCTCTATTACATCCTAAGTGGTGGTCTAGGTTCTACGCTTTTGGATGAGACGATAAATCAAGGTCTCATGTCAGCATGCGCTTAGGGCACGTTAAAGATCCCACGACTGAAAAGTTTTCCCTAGCAAAGCTATGTTGACAAATCCGATTTCATAGGTAAGCAGAAATACATGCACACAGAAACAGAAACGGTGGCACTGCGTTGCAGTGACCCGACCCGCTATCCCTGGGGACAGCATCCTTAATTTCATTTGGGGAATCCATGGTGAGAAAAAAGAAAGAACCGCAAATACAAATATGTACATCATACACCCCCATCCCCCCATATATATATATATATATATATATATATATATATATATATATATACATATATATTATATGTATATGAATATGCATATATATTATAGTATATAATATATATATATATATATATATATATATATATATATATATATATATATATAATGCACTCATTCATGGCATTTCCTTTTGAACAAAACTGTTAACACACAGCACAGCACATTCTTGGAAACGTGGCAGGAAGATAAATAAACCTTAGACATACTTTATGTCAATAGAATTCTGTTTATATCGTCAGGTACATACGTGTACCCTTGGGGTTTGTAGCAGCTGCAAACAGCAGTGGCAGTACTAAATGACAGCAGCAGGGGTAATAGTAGTCGTAGTAGCAGTAGCAGCAGCTGATGCTGTAATACAGGCACAAACATATGCAGTAGCAGTAGCAGTTGCTTGCGAGAGTTGGAGAGCTTCTTCGTCTGCTGTGACCATTGTATTACACCTCAAATGATCAAATCTGAAGTCTGGATAAAGAATGTGGTCTTTAACCCTTTGACTCCTGCATCCTGTTCTACCAGCATCCTATATTGTCAACCATAAAGCAAAGCAAAAACGTAACCCTTTGACTCCCCCCGACCCTATCCGCCAGGTTCCTGCAGGAAGCTGGTGGATAGGGTGAGGGAAACAAATGGTTAGATTTTTACAGTTGGTGGATAGGGTGTGGGAGTCAAAGGGTTAAAAAGATTCTGTTTGTTGTCCCAAAGCTGTTGTGTCAGTGTTGCCCTGTCAAGTCACTTCTCACATATATTTCTGTCGTGTTGTTTGGGGCCTGGTTTCTCTTGCAAGTCTTGACTGTCTCTGAGCACAGCCCTATCTGGAACCAAAGCAGAATCCCCAACAGCTGGTCGTTTTGGTGGGTAATAGTAGAATCCATATTGATATTTGGAGTGTAGCTGCATGCAAAGCGATTGTTATGAAGAGTATATCTACCTTGTCGGGCCAACCGTTATAAAGCCTGTCACTATACTATTGTGGCATGCGAAGGTCATCATTGATTGATTTGGTTAAGTTTTTACGTCGACACCCACCTCAGGTGATATGGCCGACGGGGATAACCATCCCGGGGAAGTGGGGGAAGGGGAACCTATCTAATCCTATACTGACACCACCAGAACAACAATGATGTTAAGATGGGGCAGTGAGATGGCCAGTTTTAATATAGCGCACCCCGGGATTCGAACCCACAACCATTAGCATGTGAATCCGATGCTCAAACCAACTGAAGGTCATGACCAATAGCCCCACATTTAATACCAGTGATACAAGTGGGCATGCCATCCCATACATGCTTCGATGGAAAAAAAGCGAGGGTTGAAACCCAAATGTTTAAGCTGTTGCACTAGTGAACAGAAATTCCAGCTGTAATATGTTTAATTAAAAAAATATTTTTTCGTTTCTAAATAACAAATAACGCTGCAACACTGGCCAACTCTGAACACTGTTGTCCTGTCTTGCACAGACGATGGTCTTGATGAGGTTTGACAGGAAAAGCAGTGGTAGAAGTGTCATCAGCACTACTTAAATTTTCATGATAATATGTTCCGCCATGATCGATAACTCCTTTGGCAAAGAGGAGAGAATGACGGCATGGATTCTAAACAGATTTGACGTGTTTCCTTTTCTGTCTTTACATTTGTCTCTGTCTCTCTTTCCCTCTGCTTTTGTCTGTCCATCTCTTCCCCCTTCTCTCATTGTGTATGTGTGTGTGTGTGTGTGTGTGTAGGAGAGATGGGAGGCGGGCACTGACTCTAAACAGATTTTGATGTTTAACTCTTCTCTCTTTCTCTCTGTCTCTTTACACACACACACACACACACACACAACACACACACACACACACACACACACACACACACACACACACACACACACACACACACACACACACACACACACACACACGCCACACACACCGTCTAATATCACTTATAGTGAAAAAGACGTTAAATCAAGCAACGAATGAACACACACACACACACACACACACACACACACACACACACACACACACACACACACACACACACACACACACACACACAACTTTTAAGCCCCTCCCCCTCTCTTTGTCTGTGGACACAGACAGTAAACAGACATGACGTGTTTTTTGTTCTGCCTGGCTTCATTGACACCAATCTCTCAGCATGCTCTCAGACTCAGAGCAAAACGTTGGGGTTGCTTCAACCTGCAACACATACTCTTTCCCTTCCACGCCCTTTGTGTGTGGTGTGTGTGTGTGTGTGTGTGTGTGTGTGTGTGTGTGTGTGTGTGTGTGTGTGTGTGTGTGTGTTTGTGTGTTTGTGTGTGTATGTGTGTGTGTTTGTGTGTTTGTGTGTTTGTTTGTTTGTTTGTGTGTGTTTGTGTGTTTGTGTGGTGTGTGTGTGTGTGTGTGTGTGTGTGTGTACACGCTCACATGTGCATGTGCTTGTGTGTGTGTGTGTGTGTGTGTGTGTGTGTGTGCGCGCGCATGCGAGTGTGTGTGTGTGTGTGTGTACACGCACACATGTACATGTGCTTGTGTGTGTGTGTGTGTGTGTGTGTGTGTGTGTGTGTGTGTGTGTGTGTGTGTGTGTGTGTGTGTGTGTGTGAATTTCTGCTTCAGTACTGTTGCGTACTCGCTGATATTAATATTAATAATAACACGATCTGCCCATTGAAAATTCCTTTGGTAATAGAAACATTCTTCTCTTATTTTTAAGTTCTTGATTACTGATACTGTATTTGTCAATCAGTCTATTTTCTAGTACCATTCTGTGCTGACTGTGCTTGTCAATAAATCTATTTTCGTGTGCTGACTGCACTTGTCAATCAGTCTATTTCTAGTACCATTCTGTGCTGACTGTACTTGTCAATCAGTCTATTTCTAGTACAATTCTGTGCTGACTGTACTTGTCAATCAGTCTATTTCTAGTACCATTCTGTGCTGACTGTACTTGTCAATCAGTCTATTTCTAGTACCATTCTGTGCTGACTGTACTTGTCAATCAATCTATTTCTAGTACCATTCTGTGCTGACTGTACTTGTCAATCAGTCTATTTCTAGTACCATTCTGTGCTGACTGTACTTGTCAATCAATCTATTTCTAGTACCATTCTGTGCTGACTGTACTTGTCAATCAGTCTATTTCTAGTACCATTCTGTGCTGACTGTACTTGTCAGTCAGTCTATTTCTCGTACCATTCTGTGCTGACTGTACTTGTCAATCAGTCTATTTCTCGTACCATTCTGTGCTGACTGTGCTTGTCAATAAATCTATTTCTAGTACCATTCTGTGCTGACTGTACTTGTCAATCAATCTATTTCTAGTACCATTCTGTGCTGACTGTACTTGTCAGTCAGTCTATTTCTAGTACCATTCTGTGCTGACTGTGCTTGTCAATAAATCTATTTCTCGTACCATTCTGTGCTGACTGTACTTGTCAATCAATCTATTTCTAGTACCATTCTGTGCTGACTGTACTTGTCAATCAGTCTATTTCTAGTACCATTCTGTGCTGACTGTACTTGTCAATCAATCTATTTCTAGTACCATTCTGTGCTGACTGTACTTGTCAATCAGTCTATTTCTAGTACCATTCTGTGCTGACTGTACTTGTCAGTCAGTCTATTTCTCGTACCATTCTGTGCTGACTGTACTTGTCAATCAATCTATTTCTCGTACCATTCTGTGCTGACTGTGCTTGTCAATAAATCTATTTCTAGTACCATTCTGTGCTGACTGTGCTTGTCAATCAATCTATTTCTCGTACCATTCTGTGCTGACTGTGCTTGTCAATCAATCTATTTCTCGTACCATTCTGTGCTGACTGTGCTTGTCAATCAGTCTATTTCTCGTACCATTCTGTGCTGACTGTGCTTGTCAATAAATCTATTTTTCGTGTGCTGACTGTACTTGTCAATCAGTCTATTTCTTGTACCATTCTGTGCTGACTGTACTTGTCAATCAATCTATTTCTCGTACCATTCTGTGCTGACTGTGCTTGTCAATCAATCTATTTCTCGTACCATTCTGTGCTAACTGTACTTGTCAATCAATCTATTTCTCGTACCATTCTGTGCTGACTGTACTTGTCAATCAATCTATTTCTCGTACCATTCTGTGCTGACTGTACAGTGTGCTTGTCAATCAATCTATTTTCTAGTACCATTCTGTGGTGACTGTACTTGTCAATCAGTCTATTTCTCGTACCATTCTGTGCTGACTGTACTTGTCAATCAGTCTATTTCTAGTACCATTCTGTGCTGACTGTACTTGTCAATCAGTCTATTTCTAGTACCATTCTGTGCTGACTGTACTTGTCAGTCAGTCTATTTCTGTGCTGACTGTACTTGTCAATCAGTCTATTTCTAGTACCATTCTGTGCTGACTGTACTTGTCAATCAGTCTATTTCTCGTACCATTCTGTGCTGACTGTACTTGTCAGTCAGTCTATTTCTGTGCTGACTGTACTTGTCAATCAGTCTATTTCTAGTACCATTCTGTGCTGACTGTACTTGTCAATCATCTATTTCTCGTACCATTCTGTGCTGACTGTACTTGTCAATCAGTCTATTTCTAGTACCATTCTGTGCTGACTGTACTTGTCAATCAGTCTATTTCTCGTACCATTCTGTGCTGACTGTACTTGTCAGTCAGTCTATTTCTGTGCTCACTGTACTTGTCAATCAGTCTATTTCTAGTACCATTCTGTGCTGACTGTACTTGTCAATCAGTCTATTTCTCGTACCATTCTGTGCTGACTGTACTTGTCAGTCAGTCTATTTCTCGTACCATTCTGTGCTGACTGTACTTGTCAATCAGTCTATTTCTAGTACCATTCTGTGGTGATTGTACTTGTCAATCAATCTATTTCTCGTACCATTCTGTGCTGACAGTACTTGTCAATGTCTATTTCTAGTACCATTCTGTGCTGACAGTACTTGTCAATCAGTCTATTTCTAGTACCATTCTGTGCTGACTGTACTTGTCAATCAATCTATTTCTCGTACCATTCTGTGCTGACTGTACTTGTCAATCAGTCTATTTCTAGTACCATTCTGTGGTGATTGTACTTGTCAATCAATCTATTTCTAGTACCATTCTGTGCTGACAGTACTTGTCAATGTCTATTTCTAGTACCATTCTGTGCTGACAGTACTTGTCAATGTCTATTTCTAGTACCATTCTGTGCTGACAGTACTTGTCAATCAGTCTATTTCTAGTACCATTCTGTGCTGACTGTACTTGTCAATCAGTCTATTTCTGTGCTCACTGTACTTGTCAATCATCTATTTCTGTGCTCACTGTACTTGTCAGTCATTCTGATTCTGGTACCATTCTGTGCTGACTCAGACACTCAGTATTAGAAGAACCATTACTGTGTAGTCAGACATGTTGACGTCAAGGTCACAGAGCCTGACGTATAAATGGTTGATGGATCTAATGGTACGTGGCAGTGGGGGAAAGTTACACGTGAATGATTCCGCCATCACCCAGTCTGTCAGCAAGCTCGCTAATTACAGGCTTTGTGCCACAACAAGAACTTGTTGCTAGAAACTTTGACCTCTGTACCTAGCGGCGTCAGAAATTGAAAATAAGCATCTGCATATTGTTCGACGCCACGCCGGAGATTAAAAATAAACACTTGATATTTGTCTAACGCAGTGAGATATAAACGTTTTTTTTTTTTTTTTGATATTACCAGAAAAAAATGGTTATGCCATCCTGAGAATATTACTCAAAACTCAAACCAAATGAGGAAAAAAAAAAAAAAAAAAAAGGAGAAGTAATCATGTGCTCTTGTGGCAGTTATTGGTGACAGTGAGGATTGAAGTGTTCTCTTTGCTCCAATTTTTGATATTGCTGCATGTTTATTTTGTGATAAAATATGTTGCCATAAGGGAACAATGAAGTTTACCCAGTTAAACTGGCATTTAAGACAGTCCTTTTGACACACAAATCTGGTAACGTTTAGGCTGGAAACAAGCGAGCCAATCTGCCATATGGAGATCTGCTAGTGCCTGACACTCCTTTGTGTGTTTGTGCACGCAGGTGCACAAACAACAGAGCGCACGTTAAAGATCCTGTGAGTCATATCATTGTTCGGTTGCTTATGGAAACACGAAAACACTGAGCATGCACATTCCTGACAATGGAACAATGACTGCCTTAATGGCTGAGTTAAAAGAAACCGGCCATTCATGTAAAAATCCACTCGTATTAGTTTAGAGTACACGTGGAAGTTGCAGCCTATGAACGAAATAAAAAAAAACAAACAACAAAAACACACACACAACAAAATAATAAAAACAAACAAACAAAGAAACAGACATAACAACAACAACAACAAACAAACAAAAACAACAATAGCAATAAAAGAACAACGACAACAACGTATATCTGTCGTGTACTTTGAGGACAGAAGTCATTGCTGATTGATCGTAACTAATAGTATTTTGAAAAAGAAAGTTGATAACGGATATCAGATTACCGAAATATAGCTTGTTATGAACAACTTTTTGTGACTGTCCATATATTATTTTTATCTGTCATCGTAAAGTCAGTAAAAATCCTGGGGTGAAAAGTTAATATGAAACCAAATTAGTGTCGGCATATCACTAGAAATAGAATACCACATATACAGGGGGATGCAAAAGTAGGTATACAGTTATGAAAAAAGAAAACACGCACAATACTCATTGCATTTATTATACAAACAAATGAATATTGCATATAAATGTAATAACAAGCACAACCTTAATCCCTCAGATAATCAAACTGCTTGCCTTCGGTATTCACACACTCCTCTAATCGAGAGCGGAATTAAGCATTATAATAATGATGTGATACTTACTGTATACCTACTTTTGCACCCCCCTGTATTTTTGGTTGTAATATATCACTAGAAACAGACCATCACAGATATGTTTGGATGTTAACAATCATACTTTATATTAATCCAAGACCGCGAGGTCCATGTTCAGTGTTGGGGACGGTAAAACAGCACAGAGGTTTGAGGGGGCACAACTCTAGTATTACTTGCCCCCAAGAAAAGTGGAAGTCTCTACCAACTCAATCCCGTACGATCTCCGGATTATGGGACAACCTGTATCAGTTAAATAACTTAATTACCTACTTTTAGTGTTTTCGTTCCTCACAGCAGCAAATGACAATAAAAGCAGCAGCAACCATGGAAGTAGTAGCGAAGGTGGTAATAGAAAATAGTCGTAGCAGCTGCTATTGCATTGACTATTGCAATTCACTCCTGTCTGGTCTTCCTGCCTCCACCATTCACATCCTACAGCGCATTCAAAACAATGCTGCACGCCTTGTACTCAAAAAGAAAAAAGCTGACCACATATCTCCTCTCCTGGCACAACTTCACTGGCTCCCTGTATCAAAGCGCATACGTACAAACTAGACACCATGTGCTGCAAAAGCCTCAATAACGCAGCCCCCGATTACTTGTCAAGCCTACTTGAGATCTATTGTCCCTCACGTACCCTCCGCTCTGCCTCCGATCCTCTGACTTTTCGCTTTCCACGCACTAAGCTCAATACCTATGTCCACGAGCCTTCTCTGTTTCTGGTCCACTTTCTGGAACAAACTTCCTCTCTCAGTCCGTCAGCAACCTATTTTGTCTCCTTCAAGTCGCTCTCAAAATTCACCCTTTCTTCTCTGCATAAAATCCCTGACCTCACTCCAACCCCTGTTGCAGCCTGTCTCCACTCGGAGGGAATCCCCACTGTAATATATAATTGTATATAATATGCTCTCTATAATTTTCCATTGCTTTTATTATTTCTCCCGTTTATAGCCATGTGTGTGTTTGTGATGTTGTGATTTGTGTGTGTGTGTTGGTGTGTTGTTGTGTGTGGATGTGTGTTGTGGTTGTGGTGTTTGTGCGCGTGCGTGGTGGCGTCGGCCTTGCTGTTTCAGCGTTTAGATTTGATTTTATCAAGATTTTGCGCTATATAAATATTGTAAATATTATTATTGTATCAGCAACAGAACAGTAGCAGTTTGCAGCAATGATACTGTTGCTGGGTATTTGTTTCGTCTGCTCTTTCTCGTGGTAACGTCTCAGATGGTCAAACCAACGATCGTGTCGAAAGATTGGTGTCTTTGAAGAGTCCTCTTTTTTGCCCACAGCTGTTCTTCTTGAGCTGTCCTATCAGACCCACACTCAGTTATTTCATTTTTAAAGGGTGGGCAAAACTACATCGGAATAGCTGGCAGAATCGGCCAAGCCAAAACAGCATTCAAGAAGGTGACAAGCATTCTTACCAACAAATGCTTATCAATTTACATCAGAAAGAGAGTCCTTGAATGTTATATAGAACCAATACTGTTGTACGATGCGAGGCGTGGACAGTCAGCAAGCAAAGCCAGAGCAGGATCGAGGCAGCCGAGGTGTGGTTTCTCAGAAGAATGTTGAGAGTTCCATGGACAGCAAAGAAAACAAACGAGACAGTCTTGATGGAGGCAGACACAAGTAGATCACTCATAAGGAAGATTAGGAAAGACAGGCAACATTTATAGGCCATTTTATGAGGAAGGGGTTTTTGGAGCCCTGGTCACAACGGGGAAGCTGGAGGGAAAGAGAGCACCGGGTAGACCCAGGGAGAGAATGCTGGACGGACTTGCAGAGTGGCTGGGGATGAGGAGGGTGGGGGAGTGCTGGGGGCAACGAGAGATAGAGATGGTTGGAAGTCCATGGTCGCCAACGCCATGCGGCAGGGCACCATGATGATGATGATGGCAAAACTACAGAACGTGCTGCGTAGATTGTGGTCCTTTCTGGCACATTCATCTGTATGAGGATGGTTAGCAAGAGCGGCAACAACAGTGTCAGCAACAGCAGTTTACTTTAATTTGCGTGGTGATGGGTTCCGCCTTGTTTGATAACTCTTTGGCAATGGGTAGGAGAAACAGTGGTGTGCTTGACAGTACTGACACTAAACAGGCGTGATGTGCGTTTTTTCCAGCTTAACCTCATTTCCATTTCTCTTTCACCATGAATCAGGTCAAAGTGTTCATGTTAATTCAGTCTGCAAGATATATTCCTCCCTCTCGCTGTCTCTGTTGTTGAATTTATATGCAGTGCATACATACATACATACATACATACATACATGCAGGCACCATACATACACACATACATGCATACATGCATACATGCATACATACTACATACATACATACATACATACATACATACATACATGCAGGCACGCATACATACACACATACATACATACATGCATGCATACATACATACATACATACATACATACTACATACATACATAGTGTATATCTGTATTATGTATATATATGTATATAAATATATGTGTATATATCTGATCTGTATATCCATCTCTGTCTGTCTG